>JAADYS010000720.1:0-27435 GCA_012931995.1 Fusarium albosuccineum | reverse complement strand
GCGAGGCTTCGCCGAGGAACACACAGATAAGAACAATTACACACATCGTTACATTTGACATCAGGCGATGATGTTAGACGGAGGCTCATCCCTTTGGAGGCGCTAAGGTCGGTGGGAGGTATCTGTTAGCTGAGAACTCGTCTGATTGGATATACATAGAAGAACTATGGCACTATCTAAGTCTGCGCTATAATCGCTAGAGACTAGATTGGAACTATGTCACGGCCTGTACATAGGTGATGTACTGTACTTCTTTCCCGCCTGATTTTGAGTGGAAACCTATGTATCTTTTAGCACACCAGTCTGGCTGGATAACATCCCAACAGGTACGGCCCACCGACCTTAGCGCCTCCAAAGGGATACTCGGATCAGGTGTGAAGTAAATTGTGCCTCCCTCTGGAGCTGTAAGGTCGTTGTGCTCGAGATCAGAGATGGGCCGGACCACCGTTGGTGGTTCAAGGCTGCCACCATCGAGATGGTGTTGTGCAGGCTCCGCAATCTGGCTCTCGGATCTAGCGAAGTTCTTTACGGCATAATTGGAGACGAAAGAGATCTCACTTTGCTGCTTTTTTTTGCATCACGCTGTTCGTCATGCCGTCCCAGAACAGACTTCTTCATGACTGTTTACTATCATTCAGTAGAGGTGTTTCGCTGATCTCTCAGTAAGATCATGCCCTGTCCCTGGAACCCGCAGCCGTTGCTGCTGCGGCGTTACTTTCCCCTTCGACTCATGTTTGATTGGTTTATGTCTGGGTGGCGAGCCAGGAAGAACCCCGCATGCGGCTCTGCTGGATTATGCGGCTGACAGCACGACTCTAGGCTTCTACGTGGGGTAAGGATCTCGTCTCTCTATGTGGGAACGGAGCCTCCTCCGGCACCTAGTTGTGGGAATTTGGCTATTAAAGAATAGTGGGAGGAGCTGCTACAACAAACTAGACATTACCCTCAGTGACTGAAATATCCGTGCTCCTGGGTTCAAGTTTCTTGACCGACTTCACACCCCACCGATCTGTTATGTAGTTTCCGTCTGTGTCTCGCAAAGTCAACATCATTCTCAAGTGCGTATACGTACATTGTGGCCAGGTGAGGGAAGATTTAAACTGCACCACTTGCCGCTTGGTGGGATGATGGGACTGAGCGTAATCACCCGATTCGTTTATTGTCGGTATGCGTGCTTTTACGACAGTCTCTACCTAGGCCTCCGAAAGGATCCCCTCTGCGGCCTACGATTTTTCGCGTAATATCATCCATGAACCATCAATCTGAGCAATTCTTCGGAAAGTTTCCCATTGTCTAGACATGTCAAACGAGAAGATTATCAAGCGCGACGGCACTCGTGGGATCGTGACCCCAACCCAGCACTGCAAGAGCCGCAGCCGGACCTCCAGACGCAAATGGCAAGGAGTCACGTCATGCTGTATGGGAACACCCCCGCCGGTGAGGCTCTGCTCTACTTCGTGCCAGGCTCCGCGTCTCAACGCGCATATCAAGGGGCGCTCTAGCCTTGAGCAATGTTGTGCTTTACCCATCTATCACATTCCCCGAACGACCCTCCCTCCACATTCTTGGGACCCCCCAACCTCGCCATGAGTATCCTCCGTCTACCTGCTGAGATTATCGCCCTTCTGGTAGAGCAACTGGACGTCGAGAGCATCTTCAATCTCGGGCTGAGCAGTCAATGCCTGAGCTACATTCTCTTCGATAAGCCCACATGTCGCCTCGCATTCATGGTCCGTCACCCCAATCGCGCCTCCAGGTTGCTGAGTCCGCTGACGACAGCTAATTTAGAAAGCCAGACACTCAGCTGAGGCCAGAGAGGCCCGCGAAACGGGGGGCTACGCGAGGGCTTTCAGACGACTCGTCAAGCGGCGAATCGCTGTGCGCCGAGCCGAGCCATGGACGGTGGCGATCGTGGCTATGGCGGAGCGTCTTATCTATACGAAGGGGTCACTGTGCTACACGGTCAACAACGAGCATCTACGTGTCCTCAATCTTCACCGGACGCCCATGACCGAGTCGGCGGTCAATGTCCCGCAGCTTCTGCAATTGGCCCTCGCCGACTTTGACCCGCTTCTGCCGTACACGTTTGAGCCCCTTTACTGTGCCGAGGGCATTGTATCCAGCAGAGCCACACAGGCTCTTGAGGGGTACAAAAGCAGCTGGCTGGTCGTTTTCGAGCTGAGGGGAAACGAGCCGTGGTTTGCCATCAAGAGGTTATGCGTAGAACGCCACACCTTCGTCCGAAATGATAGAGATTTCCTCTTTTGCGGAACCAAATCTCACGCTAGAATCGACGGATCTTATAGATGGGGCTTGCAGCGTCTTGATCTCGCGACCCACGAGTGGTCAGATGCGCAGCTTATTCTTTGGGACTTTGACGGATCCAACATCGGGTTTGACATTTGCTTCGAAATCATCAATGGCTACTTTTACTGCCTCTCGAATACCATGAAGACGCAGACCGATCTCGGAATTCCGAACTGCTTCTACCAGGTTCTGCGGTTTCCGGTGAGCCAGCCAACTCACGAGAGCTGGGAGAGGCCCCCGATGCGCCATCTCTGGCGGCGACACGATTCAGAGGGTCAGGTTGATGAGCGATGGACCTCGCTCCAGCTCAGTGAATGTGAAGAGACGGGAAAGCTGTTCATTATCGAGACCAGGAGAGAGTGGTCCCCAGGGAACTCGGGGAGCCAACGGACATGCTACAAAAAGGAGCTCCGGTTCGAAGATACTAACAGCGAGCAGCAGTCTCTCCCTACGCCGCCAGACTCTACTCAAAACTCACCCGCCGAGTCTGAATGGGACAGCGAGAAGTATTTCGAGGACCGACCCAGCGAGAGCATCCATGTCGGCGATGACCCGACCGACGTCGTGGCATACACACTTCAGGAGTGCTTTATTCGGTCTTATAACCCATCCTGCGACTCATTCATCGATCTCGTCTGCGAAGCTTACACCCCAGAGCCATTGTTGCAACTCAGGGTGCGGCCAAAGACATATGCTGTCCGGCAAGAACCTGATGACCAGTCGATCTCGGCCCAACTCTCAAGGGAGAAGACGGTTCGGCTCTGGCCACGAGACCCAAGGCCGCGACTATCCAGCACTGCCGCCTTGGCTCAGCTCCACGACATCACCAACCCCGTTCAGCCGCTCAGAGGTATCGAGTGGGCGATGGATGAGCGAATTCTCGTCTACTCGCCAACTCACATGGCCTCCGGCCAACTGAGGCCTGTCATCCTGATATCGTTTGACCCAGCGCTGGAGCTTCCCGGCCTTCCGAAATATCCCTTTCAGACTACAAGCCTCCCGGGTGAAGTGCTTCCCGACACACCTCCGGTATCGCAGGAGACGACTTACGATGTGCCGGATGTTGTGCTGGCACCATCATGTCGAGACTCCGAGGAATTGCTTCTACCAGATGAGATGGAAGAAGGCAGTCCCAGACTCGTCAGAATACTGCCACCGCTGTACCGAAGTATGAGCATGGAGAACGGTGCGCCGCATGGGTTCGACATGTCATATTGCAGTTCCTCAACATAGGAGCCGTTCGTATAGCCTGTGATTCGATCTGCAGACACTGAGGCCTTCTCGGGTATCGGCAGGCAGATCAGAGAGCATGCCAAATGTCCCTCATAATGAGTTCAGATTACATAAAACCTCTAAATTTGAGCGCGATCCCTAGTCTCTCATGTCGTGATGCTCAGTGTGCAGCGTGGTGCACACCTACGGCTTCCCACGGGCCCAACTATTGAAACGCTCCTCGTTGTTTCGAGGAGTATCCATGCGAGTACAGAAAATCTGTGCCGTGTATGGAAGAGGGCCTCAGACTTGTTGTCCGATGACAAGGCTGTGCAAGGGTCACCGGGTCGAAAGCAAGCATTGCAGATCGGGAAAAGTGGTATTTTGGATAATCTAGGAGTGACAAATAGGCTGATGGATTCATTCGGCCCTGCACAACCCCGTGAGCGGTAGACAGAGCTATCAAAGTACCGTTGACAGCTACCGACCTAAATGTGCCCACTCATTCAAGCATATGAAGTAGCGAAAAAGTACCTAATAACAATGCTGGGTTACTCTAGACTATATCATGGCTTCTATTCCCGCTCTCCTTCACCACCAGTTTGCGTAGCCCGATGAAATATACAGTCATTTATCTGCTCCCCTATGACACCCTGGTTTCCAGATTTGGTGTCCGATGGCCATGAGATACAATCTTTCCACGTGCCAGTAAGCATGGCTAGATCCATGGCTGCCTTTCCCTCTTCCATTTCAATCACATGGCCATTTCACTGTATTCCCGGTCCGACTTTGACCGCCCCCTTCTTTTATGAGGTGCCCGTTGGACTGATTAACACCAGGACCAGCCACCAGCTGTTTCCATCGCATGTCCATGCTTTCTCCGTTGGGGCCTGCGGCGCCGTTGTCAACCGAAGCATGACGAAGGAGGGTGTTGAAGCGCGTTGAGGAGAGACCTAAGACCGCAGGATTGAGTTTGAGGGGGGTTGATCCAAAGCACTTCGCACAGAACTGGGGCCCCAAGTCTCCGCCAAGCATGCGAGTTAGTCCTCGCTGATCCTTTCCACGACGCTGGTAGTAGGTGCCAGTACAAATATGATGCTGAAGATGGCTGATGGCACCCACGAGGCCAAAGAAAGTTGGGTTGTGGATGGTAAGGATTAGGCGGTCTAGAGCGGGTTGCTAGCGTGCCTATTCTTTGTCTAGGTTGAACGCCGAGACAAAATGGCTATGAAGCTGCTCAAACCCGTGCTTTGGGGGAGCAGACTCTTCGCCAAGCGGAGGGGCATCCTTTATCCAGAAGAGACCGTGAGCGCTCCCGCGCGCCTGCCACTCGGAATGCACCCATTACTCTTGCGACATTGAACTTGGGCTGTGGGCATGCTCAAGGAAAGTCTGGTAGCGAAAAGATGAAAATGGCATGCGTCAACGTGTGACTTCTCGTTAAGGTTTACCATAGCGATGGCGATATGACGATGGTTCTCGGCCGCTTCACTCCGTATCGGGGCAAATATCGCTGCAAACTCTCCCAGTACAAGTAAGCAAGAGAAGGTCAGCAAGATAGCCGGGCAACCTAAGCCATGACAGCACGCTTCTAGTCGATGGCGACGGAGTCTGCAGTTGGTTAATATCGAAGCCTTGACAAAGGCCATCCCTCTTGATGAAAAAGGCCAAGTTAGTTCACCTGCTGGCGCATTAAGGGCCCATATGCGACGTACTATGTAGAGAAATCGAGGATGACGGGCAAACCATCTATAAGACACCCCACTCCCGAGGCTCAACGATATAACCTTCCCCTATGGGAAACAATGTTGGAAATGCAAGTGACAGTAGTGCCTGCGAACGATTGAACTCATTGAGGGGTGTGCTGCGGATACCTGGCATCTCAAGATACGGTTGACCAGTCTCAAGCGGAATATCAGGTTGTTCATGGCGTCCTTGGAGACGGTTGCGCAAGGTTGTCAAATCTCTTTGCTGTGCGATGAAGTTGGGGACAGCAGCAGTATCCCAGTGATCCAAATCGTTGGGATCATCATCCTGGAAGAGCTCCTCGATATCGACCGAGTCAACAATCCCGGTTACCAACTGGTCTGTGACATCTCCATCTTGTGGTGGTTGGCTGAGGTTCTCCTCGCTGATATCAATGTCGCGGTATCCAGAGTGGTTGGCACGAAGGAATTCAAGCCATGTGCGGACATGACGTTGTCGGACCCGGAACTGCTTGCTGGACCGTCTCACTATGTGAGGTTGAGTGGTTTGGTTGGCGGATCGAAGGACGATGATGTCAAGATCCTTCGGAAGCAAGGGCAGTTGCCGGTAAAGATGACCAATGTCCTTCAAGAAGTTGATGACGTGTCCCTTGTAACGATACATGCACCGAGGACAGTACTGAATGAATTGGGTATCCATGGCTTCTTGCCAGTTGGCGATAAGCTGGCGATCGCGTAAAGTAAGGCAGGGCTGGTTAAGCTGATCATTGAATGCAGCGTCAGGAAGAATGTCCTCGCTGGCCGCCTCACTCTGAGAGACTGCTTGGCGGAGCAGCCCGTTGTCGACGACGGCGGTTATCGATAGGCCCAGGAGATGACACGTTGGTGTCAGAGTCAGGCAGCGAAGAAGCGACAGGTGATTGAACATCTTCTGTGCCATATGCCCGAGAGCAAGCGCGGCAGTGTATAGGAGGAACTCACGGCGTTTAAAGGTATGCAAGCATGAGGCGCAGACCTGGTCTTGATCTTCCTCGTCAGGATCTTCTCTGCCAGCTTCCCAAGCCGCACAGTAGATGCATGTATCCGTGCCTTCATGACGACAATGGTTAGGTCGTTGATTGTCACATAACTCGCAAGCAAAGCCGTCGTCATCGCCATCGCCAGCTTCAACAGGGGAGAGAATCACTGTTCTCTGTGTCCCATGTGACTGGGAACGGGAAAGGGGCCTGGGATTGAGCCGGGGACTGGGGTTGAGACTGGACTGGATGGTTGTGTTGCTCTAGAATCTGTGCCAATAGAGGTGTTGGCGAAGGTTCTTCACCAGCACGGCGTCTAAGGCGATGCTCTCGACTGATGACAGTCTTCTCAGCTCTCGCCTGGGCCTCATCAGGCGTATCCTGCCTAAGATCGCCGACCACGACGAAAGAATTCGATGCCAGAAGCGGTACGCTGCATAGAGCTGCTGAGAAGACGGCGGCTAGGTGTATCTTGAGGACGCATTTCGGGCATCTCTGAAGGTGTAGCAGACGCAACTCGACGTCGGAGAGGAGGTCTAGCGAGTGCTGGTGGCTCAGTCTGTGCAGGCCGTGGTAGAAGAGGAAGAAGTCCAGACATGCTAGGTTCTGGAGATGTTGGTTGTACGCCATGACGTGCCGGATGCTCTGGCGACTGAACAGCGCTGACGTTTCTCTTGCTTGGAGCAGGCGGAGCAGGCGGAGCAGGTGAAGCAGAAGTAGAACGGGAAATAGAGCGGAATCGAGTCCATGCTCGAGACTGTTGATGGTTAGAAAGTTGATGGCTGCTTTGTGTGGTCAAAGGACTTACCGGCGCGTCCTGACGATCTCTGCAGACGAGGGATCTTGTAGTCAACTTGTTTCTGTCCTTGAGGTTGACGACATGGGCGAGAGACTTGGTTTCTTTGCGTCGATTGCAAGTACGGGTATCAGACGGAAGATCGGGGTGGTCGGATGGAGCTTTCTTGCCATCAACAGGAGGCTACAGCGGCGGCGGAGGCACTAGAGGCACTGCAGGCCCGACAGCGACGGTGGCCATGGCCGTACTAGACGACATCAGTTAGCGAGGGTTCGTTCTGCTGCTTTGTGAGTGTAGATTAGCTGATTTGAGGTCACGATCATCCCCGTCAATGAGCCCTACCATTATCAGAGGAATTACAACAACCTAAAGCACACGCAGCGGACCAAGACTCGATTTACTACCCCTAGGATTACAGGAGCTCTGGAGGGTTCCTCATGATCGGTCTTCCTCGAGAGAAGATGTGGCTAGGCAGGCAGGGTACTTACCTTGACGATCGCGATGATCGGCGCTTCTGATGACGGCGACGATTGGGATGGTACTGAAGATGATGCTGACGATCTCATAAGGGTGCCGAGATAGCAGGGAAAGCGCTGGCGCCATGAAAAAAAAAATGCGTTAGAAAGGTGTTCAACGCGTGCGAAAGTGAGGTTGTTAGAGAAGAAGTTGACGGTGGAGGAGGGGTACCAAGGAAGCGGGCCAGCATGTGTGGCTTTTGTGGCTGCTGACGTCTCTGTCTGCGGCAAGAAAAGCTTATCTAGAACTCGCATGTGTGGCTTGGTTGTGCGGAATCGTTGTGGATGCCAGATTGGCCCGTCAAGACCTGATGTCATGTCGCCGTTGTCTTGCTTACGTATTGTTTTCCTTACTCCTCATTGGTTATCGCTTTCGTGCGCGCCTTGTACCTCTGAAATTGATGAATTGACTGCAATGCATTTGCTACTGTCACTTCCCTTGTCGTCTGATTCGACATTGATCAAGAAAATCTGGGGTTTCCCCCTCTAGAGGATCGAGCAGAGGCCATGTCTGCGGCGGCGCAGCAGAGACTCACATCGAGATTCACCATGGGGAGGTTAGCCCACCTCTTGGTGCCTGCAAGACTCCCTGCTCTGCTGGCCCGTAGGACACCATTCCTTCCAACTGTTAAAGAATAGAAGAAGATGTAGGTTACGTAGCTTAAATATACCGGTTCTACAAGGAACAATCGTAAGTAGATGTGGGAGATTTGGATTGGCAGGGTGCTAGCGACGTCGAGTCAAGTGTTACATCGAACATAGAGTGCTGGCTCATGAAGGCACAAAAGTCGGCCTGGGATTATATTAGGGATAGACGACGTGAACAACTTCCCGGTAAAGGGACTCTGGGACATTAATAGCCCGGTGTGCAGATCTGCACCTTGAACTCAAATTCCTCGTCTTGGGGCGACTCATCCACAAAGAAGTAGAATCCGGTGGATGGAATATCGCCGTCGTCCTCTCCAACCTCGACCTTTGCGTGCCTAATCCACTTGCGCACTTCTGAGAACATACGTTCCTAGCCATCTGGCCCCCAGAAGTGGTACCATCTGTTCTCAGCCTCTCGGGGCCCCAGTATGACCACGCATATGAAGTGGGTATCATCGGTGGCATCCACATCCAAAAGTTTCTTTGCGACTTGCTTGAAGTGACCGTACTTGAACTTCTTGCGTGGTTGGCGCTTGATCAAGGTCTGATCGCCAGGTAGGTTCGGGGGATATCCGTGGAAACAGAACTCGGTTTCAGAGATCGTCATCTGGAAGTTAGGTCCGTCAGGCATTCGTGGGGGAGGTAGACTAGAGAACGATTGAGGTTAGCGACAGCATGGAAAGGCCAGGGATAGAACCCGAGCCCTGGGGATGCGATCGGCGGCGGGAAAGGGAAGAGATGCCATACATGATCCGCCTCTGAGGCCTGGCGCGTTGGACGTTCCTCCTCAGCCGCTCCGAGCGTTGTCGCCGTTCATCGTCGGGGTCTTCCATCTTGACGAGGCCACTGTGGCTCTACATGACAGTTAGCTGCAGAGTCTAGTGGTGAGAAGAGAAGCAAGTGGCGGAATGGAGGGAGCGATCGGTCGCAACGATGCATCCAACGATGAAATGAAAAAGCGCAGGGATGAAACCTACCGAGAGGGAAAAGCGTGCGGCCATGAAGATGACGCTTCCGGTGATGTTGAGGATGCAAGGGAAGGAAGATGAAGGCCTGGCCAACCTTGGTGGGTGAGTTTATGTTTATGGCAGCCTTGGCAGAAAGGTGAATGCAGCCGGCGGCGGCTGGCAGGCACTGGCAGGCGAGCAACGGTGGCAGGTTGTGTTTGAGCAGCAGGCAACGGCTCATCCAAGTGTGAATGAGCTGAAGGTCATGTCAAAGGTGACTCGGGCAAAAGCCAACTGCTTGGTGCTTGCGCACATGGAGCAATATGGAGGCCTGGTGTGGCGATTTAGAAAAGACCAACCCCTGGTGACATGATGGGCAGCTACGCGCCGCTTGATAAGGCCAAAGCCAAACATGACTTTCAAAAAGCGGTGCGTATTTGAGGAAAAGGGTGAATTCAAAGTGAGTTGGACTGGGACTATCAAGTCAAGTGCTGGTTTCTTCTACCTACCGAATCGGCATCGTCAGTCTGCCGGTCAAGCCGAAAGCTACTTTCATCACCGATGTGATAAGATGTTCACTCAGGCCGGCCAAATAGCATAAAACATGATCGAACTGCTGGCCGGCCACTGGTTGTGTATCAAACCAGCTCGACGTCAAAACCGTGCGCCCTAATGTCTTTGAGAAGCCACTCCATTGGGGTCACGTATGAGATATCAAAGGCCCCATTGCTCCCACTTGAGCTGCCCCCTGTGAACATACCTCCGATGCGGCCGCTGACCTCCCACACGCAGCACCCAGAATCACCTTTTGACGAAAAGTTTATTCTGCAGTCCTCTTTGTCTCGTTTATGGCTAATTATGCACCACTCCTCGGACTAGAACAAGATGCCATCTATTGGCTGGCGGACAAGCGACACGACGCCGGTCGCGAGGCCTATAGTAAGGCCTGTCGCGCAGCCATGCTTACCCACTAGAATGGCTCGATCATCGCCCAAGGAACGAGCTTCTTCCGAGGGTTTGTGCATCTCTGTTTCGGGAATCATCTCTCGCAGAAAAATAGTTCTCGAGCTCACGTCGAACAGCGGCTCTGGTCCATTCGTAAACCCCTCGGCGAGACGCTCGTCTTCCACGCGGTCGCGAAAATCGTCATCAGGGCCAACGAAAACCCGGTTGCATAGGTTGGCGAGGGGTGTGGCATACTTGTCGGAGTGGAGCTCGATGAGCGCCCAGTCTCTCAGTCGGTCGCCTTGGGTGTCGGTTTTGCCTATACTGAGTGCCGGTGCGTAAATGACGTGACCGAAGATGCGCTTCGCAGGATCATCCAGTTCGCCTATGTCTCTTTCTGCGCGCATGAGCACCGGCAGAGAATCTCGTTGTACCTGGATCATCCGGCGTCTGTCGTTCTCTGATAACTTTAGGTATGACTCGATTTCCTCGATTGCGTTGTCGATACCCCCGAGTCTTGACGAAATTCTCCCGCTGTGCTTGGCGAGAGTGCGGCTTCCGGGCTGCATGACGGTCCATCTTTGTTGTGTGCCATCGTATCTGAACTCTGGCTCGATCTTGGACTCTTCAAACACAACGTGCCGGCATGTAAGCGCAACGATCTTGCCCGAATCCTTGAGGCGGAGGTACAGGCACTTAGTGCCTTCTCGTGTTGGGCTGTTGGATGCAGCAATACTCAAGCCCAGATACTCCGACCAGAGTGCTCTGGTCTTTATCGGGGGGTCAATCTGTCCGCCAAAAAATGTCGGTGCAGGAACTGGCGCTTCTCCTGTGGAGGAATTGCCACGAGAGAAGTGTGATTCTCTTATTTCGCAGTGCACGTCCGGTATACCATGAAGCCCCAGGATCTCATGACACCGTATCGCCACAAGGAGCCCTTGTGCCCAAGTTGTCGAGCCCTCCTGAACCGAGATCAGGAGAGTCACTGGGTGTGTAAACTCTTCATGGGTAAATCCGTTCGTGCGTTCGTATCCGATGCGGAGGACGTCGATTGTGCTCCAGTCAATTCCGTCAATAGCTTGGATGATTGCTCGCCGGAGGGAGCTCGTAGAGTCGTTCCAGAGCTTGGCGATGGCATGCCGTCCAACAGGGCTAAAGGTTTTCCCAATGGCATGGCCATCGTATTGAATGGACCAAGCCTCTGTACTGGAGCGGGCAACTAGTTTTGGTTGGCTTGGAAGACCATAGTAGTACTGCTCCCGTTCCTCGGCGGTGGGGGGCAGTTCGACCGTCGAAAATATCTACACCAGCCATGGCGAAATGATTAGTATCAGATGGCGAGCTCTGGCTTCTCAGATGAGCGTAATTCTTGGCAGTCGGACAATTGTCAGATGGGCGCCTGGATAGCAGCGCAGTCCAACGTTTCGAAATCGAGGGAGCCGGTGGGATTTGCCTGCGAGCAAGCGAGGATAGAGAGGGCACGATCGGGGTATGCGGCCGCATGTTGCTTAAATACCGTCGTGGACCTGAGAGCGTGAGGCTATGAGCATCCTTCAACCTTAAGCACGGAGATGACTTACGAGGACTTGCCGTGTGTTGTCAGACAAGGCGACAGAAAGTTCAGCAGTGCAGATGTCGCTGCAGAGGTTGCCCAGGAGGTTTAAGCGGGATGTGAGTTATTGATGCAGTAGATGTACGAAACTGTATACTTGATGCATGAAATTTGATCATCAGACGAGCAATTGAGGAGTTGAAGGCAGGGAGGTATTCCATTTGCATGCATCTGGGTAAGTACTCAGCCGCGCCTGCTGATGTACGGTCTTTCAGGAAGACGGAAGCCGTCAACGAGAGGTACAGAAAGCCGGCCCATAGACACACCCGCCCCCCATGACGTTCGTGGCATGATCTAGGAATGTCGCTCCTGCGCGGCCGAGAAGCAGGTAGGTGTGCAGCGAAGAAGACGGTTGCCTGCCAGCGACACGGATCCAAGGCGTTTCTAGATTCATTAGCAAGAGAAGTTCTCGTATCTGACACAGCAACTGAAAGAGCACACCATGCGACGGAATGACAACCCAGATCTCTCTAGTATTCCAAGCGTAGCGAGAAGTCAATATGTTAGTAATCAGCAACACAGTTTCCCATCTCTACAATAGAAAAGAAATGACAAGGTTCCAAACCATAGAGCAAGTTTATGAGATGCCTGCTTGCTTGCCTTCTATTCACAGTATATCTTCAGCCTTGGCCGTAACGACACGGATATGCTCCTTTGCCTCGCAGATGGCGGCCTGCCTCTCCTCTCCTGATACGTACGGAGAGGTTAGCTTCCAGGTGATACGAGGAGCAGTGAGATGGTTGAGCCGTCCCACCGGGGACGCCGTTGCTGACCCCAGCCGTGCCGCCGTGACCCTGCCCCTATCTCGGCCGGCAAGGTGGACCTCGGGAGGCAAGCTACCGGTCGGGTCCGGGAGAATGTAGCCTTGGAGAAACTCGTGGAGGCAGTCACGGCGCTCGTTGATTACACAATTGGCGCAAGCCCCGCCGGCCATACCGGGGAGGACGCGGCACGCGTGGAAGGGGAAGAGTCCGTGCTCGCCGCTCGTCGATGGGTGGCGGAAGAACTGGTTCGCGCAATGGTCGCACATCATGGGCGCCTGGATACCCCAGAGCATGATAGCCAGGGCCACACGACCAGAGCCTTTTGTCACGATGGTGTGGGGTAGCGTCCCTCGCGGGTGAGACACCTCCGAGAAGACATAGATAGGCGATACGGGGAGGTGGGCCTTGTCTTCCACGTCCGCCGTGAATGCCGCCCAGCCCTTATCCTCTGGCATGCATCCCGCCGTGAAGAACTTCTGGAGGAATATGCCCCGTCTGGCACCTTCCTAGCGGTTACCATCCAGAGCTGTGTCCTCACGCAGAGCGAGCTCAAAGTACAGCGGGTGGCCAGTACGGTCAAGGGCCAGGCCATGACAGACCCAGAGGGCAAAGGCGCCGTGAAAGGTATGCAAATCTCCATCCGTGAACCTTGCAGCTGGAAGGCAGCGAGCATCGCCTAGCTCGCCAGGCCAACCTTTATCGGCGAAATCTTGGGCTGAGACGGTCGCATACGCCGCGGGCAGTAGGTTGGGGAGCGTAGAAGGCTGGCGCTGCGAGATGGCTAGGAGCTTTGAGGGAAGGTCTTTTGATGCGGCGTCATCGGTGCCCCCTGTCGCAGCAGAGGGAGAAGGCGAGCGTGAGTTGACGGGATTCATGTTGAAATGCGGAGACTATCTGTTGTATGGGTGCTCACTAGGCTTAAGCCCGACGGTTTGGAAGTGAGGGTCGATCTAGAGGCTCCTGATGGTGAGCAGGCAACGTCAGCTTGAGGTCCCTACGTCGGAGGAGCGCGAGAGATGAGGCCAAGACACTGGGTCAGAAGGTTGCAATGGGGGGGAGCCGTCTTGCCTTGATTTAGTCTCCAGAGGCTAGAAGTAGGTATGCCGCTATTGCTGGGTAGTATGCCGGCAGAGTAGGAGGCCAAAAACGCCCGTTCGAGCCCTGTGAGGCGAGTGGCTGCGCTTGAGCCGGTGCTTGAAGATAAGAAGAGGGCCGCGGAGGTTATGGGGTGACAAGGAAGGATATGCCTGGCGACGGCAAGCTCTGGCGACTAGCAGCGATGAGAAGTTGAAAACGATGCGGCTGGCATCGCTGGAGGGCCTAGTGAGCCGATCGTAGCTCTTTGCTGGTGCGGTGACGGTTGGAATTGTGTGGCGATGGGCAGTGGTGAATCACCACCAGGTGAAAGAAGCCTTCGCCGCATGTAGGCTGTAATTGCTGTTGGCATTTTGCTGTTGATGTGATGTGATTGTTAATTGTTTGCTTGCTTGCTTGCTTGCTTGCTCGCCCCTTTCTTTCCTTTCTTGCTGCTTACCTACCAAGGTACCTATCCACCCCTTCCCCGCCATCCGCGGCCTGCATTGTGCGGCACCAAAGGCAGAGCGATACCATCACCATTATCAATATCATTCATCGCCTTTGCCGCTCTCTTCGCAGATCATTCATTTTCCATCAGGCCCCTACCACCACAGCCCATAACGAACGCTGCGATACTCTTATCCCTTGCCAACCTGGCCCCTCTCCGTCTTACCCACTCAGATGCGTCCGCTATTCGATCTCCGCCTCTCTTCATCACTGTCCACTCCATCTGGCACTCTCTCCTTGTCGCTAGCATCTTGCCGCGTTCTGATTGCGTAGGCACATCGCAGGTGAGACTCGCCCTCGCCCTCGCCATTGTCCAAGGCTGAAATTCGTCGCAGGTATTGCCCACGAGCCCTAATCGATCCCGAACCCACTGTCTGCTTTCTTTCAAGGCCAACGAAGTCTTCCCGGCCACCTGCTTGGGGACAAGACTTTATACCCCCTCTCCGTCAAATTCACGGGGCGCATGACAAACTACCATGGAGAAGCAGCAGCCTCAACGACGACTTCTGCAGCCGAGTGACACGAGCACGGCGTGGTACTACATGCCCGGCCAATGCATGCCTCCGCTTATCCACGGCACAATCACGCAACTAGGGGGACGTCATCCCTTCACACACCCGGACGAGCCCAGGGCGAGGGCATCGACGCAGCAGCTCTTTCCTCTACAGCCAGCCGATTCGGTCCCACGGCTGGACTGGAGCCACTTCGGCAATGAGCTCAGGGAGGAGAACAGCCCGGCAGCGCACGACTGGCCGCACCGCCCCGTACTCGGCGAGGCTGATGATGAGCGCAGGAAGCATCTGGAGGGTATCGGTGCCGCACCCCCTGGCCCCTTTGAAAACAACAGGCAGGTCGGGCTGACCACGTGGTAGGACCACGTGTTCGACGCAAGCCGCCTCATGGACCAAGTCATGCTCGGACAGCAACTTACGGGGCCGGCACTGGTGGCCGGGCTGCAGATGGCTACGCGGGGCCTAGAGGATGTGGTTGTCGTCGCTGCTCGGCCGGTGGATGTGCCATGTGGAGGCTACAGAGCGAACCCCGGTGATGGCCAGCCAGGCCATCACGGCCTCTTCCGCGCGGGTGTGAACCTCCCCAGCATCCCAGAGACCTCCTTGCACGCCAGCTCCCGCCTCGGCTTCCCGACCAATGAAGCACTCCAGCGGGCCTGGTTCGGCAAGCGATTCGTCGTCATCCCGTTCAACCACAACGCAAAAGGCTCTGCCCACTGGACCATCGGCATATTCGACCGTCATCTTGCGCACATGCTGCTTTGGGACACACAGCTTGTCGACATTGACAGGTACGAGGCACGGCTACGACACACATTGCGCATGATGCAGGTTATCCTCTCATACAACAGCCAGCCGTATAACTTTGCCTTCAGTGCCATACCGGTATCGAGGCAGCTTCAAGACTGGGAATGCGGTCTGCTCTGCCTCGAGATCGTCCGTCAAACCCTTCGGGGGCATGTTGGCCTCCGCTACAGCCAGATCTGCGAAATCATGCTGGTCAGGAGGCTGCGTGGTCTTGAGGAGCCGTTCTGCACACCGGAGCTCCGTCTATGCGACTGGCTTCCGGAGCCATGGACGTGGGAGGAGGGGAGAGGCATACGATGCGCAACTGGCCAAGATCAAGGGAAGCTGGCGGCTGTGGACCATGGAAGAGATTGGTCTCTGGGACTGTCGAGTCTGGATGACCGGGGGAAAGCGCACCATAAGGCCGATGGGCATCAGATCCGGAGCTATCCTGCCGTGGTGGCTGCCACCGCATCCAGATGCCAATGCCGTCCCAAACACAACCCCAAACGGTCTGCTAAGAGCTAGGTGGACACAGCGAGGCGGGAGACACTATATCAAGCACAGCGGCGTCGTGCTGGTAGACGGCTGGGCCAGGAGCAGGTTGATAAAAGTTCCAGAAGCGCAAAACGATCGGGAGGCGCTGGCCGACCTTGGCCACGCGCGGTAGAGCCAACCCAACGTTGACGCCGGGTGTAGACGACCAGAGCCGCTGGTAAAGGTGCCGATCGAGGTGACGGCAAATTACAGGACACGGGGTTGGGTGGTGGATGGCTCAAGGGTTCGGCGTGTCGACGAAGAGGCTGACATTCGGGCTCTGGGTCGGGCCGAAGCGATCGCCGCCGCCGCAGCTGGGGAATGCATTTCGCTCGTGTCCACACCTGCCCCTTCGCCTGCCGCGACATGCCTCGGCCGAGAGGCTCCCATGACCAGCGCTAGGGGGGGGAGCGACGTGAGCGACATCGTTTCGGACATTTCGCTCAACGACACTACCACGCAAGCCCACGCGGTCAACGGCAATGAGATGGAAGACATCCAGCCAACAGGTCCCACACAGAGAGTCGACGTCAACAGTACCGGTGTCGTGGACCAGGCGATACCAATCTGTCAGTTAGGGGCTACGCAGCAGCCCCTCATAGACATGCAAGCACGGATGGTGACCGAGCAGTGGCCTATTGACAGAGACGGGGGAAGGGAGATGGTGGTTGACCTACGAAGGGACCTCGGGCTCCGGCCAGCAGCCGACGCTTCTACACAGTTCCTTGGCGACGGCAGGGGGTGGGTGACTGTCCTGCCCTATGGCATATACAACTTGGAGGATTTAAAGAGGATTGTAGACGCGGCAGAGAGTGGCTAGAGTGACCTGTATAAGGCTCTCATGACTTGGCACTGGATGGAGTCAGTGGTATGACGGATGTATGAGGTCTCGTTTTTGTCTGTCTCGAACTTGAGCAATGCTGCTTCTACACGGCCTTTATCTCGCCGTAATTTGATGCTTTACTTCTCACGACATAACCTAGTCAATGAACAAGGTGCTCAGTTACTGCACCACATTGCTACTAATCCGTGCAACTAGTTACTGGGTTGAGACCACCACAGGCATGTAGCCAACTGGAAACTAATGCATATCTTGCTTCGTGGTACTGATTGTGCCTAACTGGCTAGCTGCTACTTGAACACGGTAATTCCTCCTGGCGTTGCGCAACATCGTCTAGCGCACACCACGGCTGTTGGAGAAGCATTTGATCGAGACATGGTCTCCCATCCCCGCTCAGGACACTGATGCCAAACCCAATCACAAGACAGTGACTGTGAACCCGCTTGCTTTGATATCCTCCAGCAACCACTCCATCGGGGTGGCATAAGTGATATCTGGTACTCGGTTGCCGTTCCCCGATGTTATCATACCCCCGATACGGCCATCCAGACCAAATACACACGCGCCCGAGTCCCCGGGTTCTGAAAAGTGACTGCAACCATCAATATGAGTAATGCACCACTCCTCCGAGATGTAATCCGCCTCCCCATCTGTGACCCTGGTGACAGACCTGACCTCATTTGCGCAGCCTATGGTGAGTCCCGACACCTGCCCTCGTTTTGCGACGACGAGGACTGGGTCTTCCAGTGACTTCGACCGGTTATTGGTAGCTGGCGCGTTCATTTCCGCCTCTGTTATCAAGCCCCAGAGCTCTAGTTCTTTCCCCATTTCGAAAAAATCCTCTTCCAAGCCTCGGACCATAGAACTTGTGAGACGTCTGCTTTTATCGTTCAAGTTGCTCATGACTGACTTGTTTGTCAGTGATCCAACAGCCTGTTCGTATTTGCTCTGGTGGATCTCGATAAGAGCCCAGTCGCTCTTCCATTTCAATGGCCGGATGCCGTATTCTCGCGCATAAAAGACGTGCCCGAACACTCTCGAAGGCAGCGTAGAGACCGAGTTGAGCATGTCTAGGGCTCTTAGGCCGATTTCGCGCTTGCCCTCTGCTCTGTCCAAATTCTCCCGTGTACGTTGATCGTCGTCTGGTGTTGTATCAAAAATCTGCCTCTGTCGTATTTTCTTCAATCTATCATCACAGTTCTCTAGATAGTTATCGACTTCTTCTCGCAAACTAGTGAAAGTATTGGCACCAGGCTGTGTGATCTGTTTTTTTGGTGATTGTTTGTCGAAACGATACTCCTCTCCAGAATCCTCAG
Organism: Fusarium albosuccineum; assembly: GCA_012931995.1. Lineage (NCBI taxonomy): Eukaryota > Fungi > Ascomycota > Sordariomycetes > Hypocreales > Nectriaceae > Fusarium > Fusarium albosuccineum. The sequence goes on along the minus strand of JAADYS010000720.1, from coordinate 9,391 downwards.
ACTGAGGGAACACGACATGCCGACAGGTTAGGGCAACAATGGTAGGTTTGGGATCGTTTTCGCTCGTAATAGCGAGGTAAAGACACTTGGTTCCCTCGAGATAGGGATTGTCATAGGATGCAATAGAGGTGCCAATGCGATCCGACATTTGCAGATCTCTGTCAAACCAGGTGCGACCAATCGGCGACTTGGACAACTGGGGTGGCGAGGCCGATCCGGGGTTTGTTGAGTTCAGATGTGCGACTGTGGACTCCCTCATCTCGCATTCCATGTCGCAGAGGTCGAACTGGTCGAGGATCTGCTTGCACTTGCCAACAGTCCTGGCGGCTTGTCCGAGGTCGACTTCGCCCGGGCGAACAGATATCATGAGTACAATAGGCAGAACGCCATCTGCGTCTGGATAACCAACTCTCAGGATATCAACGGCAGTCCAGTCCAGTCCGTGCAGGGCGTCCAAGACCAGATGTCTGAGAGATCCAGGACCACACGAGTTATTCCATTCTTCGACCACGGGGTGGCGTCCGACGTGATCAAGCCGCTTTTTCTCGTATCTATATCCCGAGTCCCACGATCGAGGTCTTGACCAGGCCGTGGCGCCGGAGCGAGCTAGCAGACGTGGGCGGCTTGGTAGCCCGTCGTAGTAATGGTCCCGCTCCTCGCAACTGGCTATGTGTGCCATGTTCGTTGGGGGTTGATCAGACGTGTTTATGCGTAAAGAACCGAATATCCTTCCAAAGACTTGAGCCTCACTGGCTGCCGAGAGACTCCTCGTTCGACGGTAATTACGCGGTGCTGGTCGTGAAGGAGGTGCCCTTTTGCGTAGCTGGGAGTCGATGATTGCGGTTGTGCGAGAGCGAAGGTGGAATAGGTCAGGGGTTGTTGGGTGAACAGGCGCGCCAGACATCTAAATACCTAGTCAGTGAGTCCTGACTGCGGCAGTGGGGGCAAAGACAAACTTTGACGACTGGTGCGTAGGTAGACGATGCCGAATAAGCTTCTATGCAGCAGGAAGATGCAGGCAGGTAGAGCAGCCCGTGACTGAGCTACGAGGTGCAAAAGGCGAAGTATCTGAGCTAGCATTGATGCCGGTCGAATTGCTCGCAGTACCAGGGCCAGAGTGAGAAGAACAAGGTGAGGCCAGCAGCCGGGCCCATCCGTCTGCTCGAGGATGGTTCATGGTGACGGAAGGTGGCCCCTAAACCACCGGATCACCAGTATCGTTCTTTCCCCCACTGCTGTAGCTAGGCACCTAGGCAAGAGGGAATGACCGGCAACAGGTGGGCAAGATGCCTCAAATACAGATGCGGCTGTGAAGTTTGCCGGGTTTGAGTTGCATCGCGACATTTGTGGCTGCTCGCCTAAGAGCCCCATCCGTGGGCGCGTGGTCCGAGTCTGCATGGCAATCAATGTACCGTTTGAGTCTCGCGGCGGATGATCTTGTCAAGGAGCAGGCAGCGCATGGGCTCCCAAGGCGCGGGTCGTAGATTGCCACGAGCAAGGTGGAAATAGAGAGCCGAGGGAAGCGCAAGAGAGAGGACCGCGGCCCTTACCCTGCCTTCCTAAGCCCTACCATGATTCACGGCCGCCATCTCGCTCTTCTCTTTGCGTGTGCTCGTCCATGAGGCGCTTGTCAGAAGACGGTTCCTCATCCGCTCTCCCTCTCCAAAGCAGCCAGAAATGCCAATCTTCAAACACACACAACCAGGTGCCTTCGTCCTCGCCAGCTACTGACAGCACGCAAACCCTCCTGCCTTGCAGAGGTGCTCATCGGCATCGGGCGGCTTCCGTCAAATACAGTGCAAAGCCACTCAGTGATCACTCCGCACTTCGGCTTCGGACCTACGCTTCCTTCGTCATCCTCATTCTCTTCTACTTCTCCTTCTCTGATCCACGCCGCACACTTTTCACCCTGTGGCATTCGTACTCGCCATCGCCATCAGCGGCCGGCCCGGCTGTCTAGCCCCCTAGTCCTCGCCTCAAAGTGTCCAACTCGAGACCCGCGCAGTGATACCCACACCCCGACGACGATCGCTCACAGTTCAGCCTCATGTGTGTAGTCCGGGGGAAGGCGTCCCCAAGCAGAAGCCCAGGCACTGATCGTAGACAGTGAGACTCGGCGACTCTCCAACACGCCTCACCCGGTACATCGACTCAGGCGTCGAAACACCCACCGACCGAATGGGCGAGACGAGGAGCAAACCCGCCCCGTCACTCGAACAGAGGCTTTGCAAGATGACACCGCCGAGCCCTCATCTGGCCGTCAAGCGACAGAACACGAGAGCGGCTTAGTCGGCCGGCGATGTGAAACGGCAGAGGACTTCTATCGGAATGCAAAGGGGGCCTCGGAATGAAAAGGAGGTCTTGCAGAATGTAGCTGTAGGATACGAAGTATGTAAGGGGAATCATATGCGGAGTCAGTAGGGTGAGAATCAAGACCATCACATCCCGTTACCTACCTTCGCGACGCTATCTAGTTGCTTGACCTCTTCACTCTCTTGGTTACCTTTGGTCCCTGACAGCAATGGAATCTCAATGGCGCCTTGAATGCAACAACGAAGACATCCGCGCCTGGAAATATCCCCGGATTTAAAGCCCAAGGACCCTTGGAATCCCTCACGCCTGTTGAGGGCGTTCCCGATCTACCTGGCGTTTGGTCGGGCATGAGCTTTTGTCACGGCTCGACGAGGTCGACAGCACGGATGTGACGCGGGTCTTGCTCGTCCTCGGCCTGCGTGGTGTAGAGATGGCGACTGGGAATATTGAACACATGGCCAGACCGCATCGACGGCTGGCTGCGCTTGATTTCGGCCACTTTATCGACGGGGATGAATATACCCCCGAAAGGGTGACCAGGGTCATGCTCACACGGAGCGACATCTTGCTAGACAGACATCAACGGCCTGGGGACGAGTGCCCATCTCCTCTCGTCTTCTTCACAGAGCTGGGCAGATTCCAGGCACAACAGCTGCCCGGCGTGAAGACGGAGAAAAGCACCACTCAACACCGGATCGTGGCGCCAACGCATCTGACTACGTACACCGACGTCATTCGAGGACTCTCGGTCCTCTTCCCCCTTCCACTGTCGACGAAGGATAGACGGTGGGATGGGACAAATGTGGAACCGATGCGGCCATCAATAGACTCCTGCTTCTTCGAAGGCTGCAGGCTACTCAGCAAACCTAGTGTAGACCGGCTGCGGGAGGAACACGGCGTGCGGCGGACACGGCAGGGAGTAACGAGAAGCTTCACAAAGGTTCGACTCGGCAACGACAAATGGCTCGGCGTGAACTGGGTTAGGATGAAGTTTTCACATCAAGACAAAGGTTGTTTTAATAGAAGCAGTGGGAAACTTCCTCGTGGTTAGTGGTCTCACGGTATTTTCCAAACCAGATATACCGATGCAACTGATCACCTTCTAGATGAGTGTGAGGGCTCATAAGCGACAGAGAGACACAGCAGAGCCAGGATCAAGTCCAGAGTGTGAGGGCAAACTTGCATATCGCTAACCCTTAGTCATAATAACAATCGTCGTCAGAGGTGAGGGCAACCGAAGGCAAACTGGCCTCTTAAGACACACCAAATTGTGACAACCCAAAAGCTACCGCCACCGCGAGCGACGGCTACGAAGTAGTCCCGCAAGATCACATCCTAATCTCCACCAAAAATGAGCAAGGCTGCCCTACACCTCCGTCGGGTTGTGTAGGCCCACGTCGGCAGCGATCGAGTGCATTTCCAAGCTCTACTTGAAGTTGAACAGGTCGATGACCTCGCCGCAGGTGGGAAATCTCTAGTTCACCTCTTGAATGCGGTTGCAAGCCTTGGCGAGAAAGCTGACTTGTCGGGTCATAGGTGTTGCTCTCTCGTCGTCGGGCCCTGCGTCCTCAGGGACCGGTTTCAGATACCCGAGGGCAGTGGCGACGGTGTGCTTGGAGACAGGCAGATGGGGAGAATGTACCTAACTGCCTCATTAGCATTGCTCGGTATAACCCAATGACACTATAAAGACTGCACTTGGGGGAAGAGAGGAGGAGAGGGGAACGCCAGGGTCAAAAGGGCTCGAAACGGCTCAGAGTGCTTACGGCTGGCGTGCCGATTGTGGGGAGGCCGTTGTTTCGTTCGGCCAGACGGAAATGGCGGAGCAGGAAACACTCACCCAGAATATTACTTCCTTGAGGGCAATAGCGAGAGCCGCCTCGTCGTTGGGTCGGGGTTTGGTTAGATCCATTTCCTAAAGAGAGAAGAGGGCATCAGCAACTTGATGCACAGTCGGTGGGCATGAAGAGACGAAGGTTGAAAACTTGCCGTGTGTGGTGTTCCACGGAAGACACTGTAATGCCCAGAAGTGATAAAAAGGAGATCCCGGTATTGATTCCCTGAGTTGTAGAGTCGAAGGCGTGTTGGTATGATCAGTGAACGGCAAGGAAAGTGAGGGTGGATGGAGGAAAGGTAAATGGAAGCCTGTTGCCTGCTGTCGTTGTTGTTGTTGTTTGTTTCTCTGTTACGTCATGTGACTGCAGAGGTGAATGCATCAACCCGACAGTGACGTGACCTGTACTCTTTGCAGCAGTTCAGCAGCGATACTGAATCTGAGCTTGGGGACGCATGGGAGAGATCAAAGAGTATACGGAAGCGCAGACGCCGGGATCACGTGCCAGCCGCTAAGCACTCAGGATTTGGGTAGGGGCAGAGACTGTTTACACATGGTCCAACGGGCCGCGATTAAACCTAACGCCCACAAGCTCGACCGCCAGTACGACCTGATCCCAAAGCGTCAACTTGGGTCCACGCTGAATCAGTCACCGCCAAGCAGTCGAAAAACGGCCATCGCCAAGCCCAAGAGATACATCTCACTCTGGGACGCAGGAGATATGCTGTCGTTGGCACACTTCGCCCGAAGATGTCCATACCGAGATTGATGGGAAAGACTATGAGAGGTGCCCAGAGGCACCAGCCACCAGGGCGAGTCTTTCAAGTATGCGGCCCGGTTCCTACAGAAAGTGCAGAGAAGCCCCCGGCAGTTCAATATACGATACTCAAAGGCAGATCGCAATAATCCACTGGTAAGACTGGATATACGGATGTCGAATGCAGGCAAGAAAGAGCACCAAACAAGCCAAATGGAGGATGAGTGATAATAGGGTGGATGGTTTATTGCCTCTGGGTAAGAGTATCGTTGCCGCTGGGCAGATGGAAGCTTGGTATCTCATATGCAGCCATGGCGTTTGACAAGGAATGGGAAATAGGTAGAAAGGGCGTTTGGCGTGACTCGCAGAGTCCGACCTGGGTGGATGTATCTCATCTAGGTTATGGGACTTTCTAATATCGACTCTAATGCAAGAAACATCTAAGTCCTCGGGTGAATTGGGGCGCATAGGTCAAAACACGGCCAAGCCTTACGCGAAGCTGAAGGTGTATACTTAGGACCCCTGAATTGCGGAGGAAATGAAGAGCGAGAGATGTAACTGACGCCTCCCGTGGACAGGGATGTACAGACGAAATGTGACAGGCGCAGAGGCACGGAGATCAGGGCCAATATCAGCTGTAAGAGGCACCAAAGGCGAAAGTGATTATTAGACACAGTAAATAACATAGTTAACAATCCATTGATCTCAGTGATAGACTAGCAAGAGATTCACAACTACATTTGCTAACATGGCCGCCTGTCAAGGTCGTTCCTCTGACCCAGTACCAAGGCGAAACATTCCGCCACCAGAAACAATACATAGCGCACACGGCGTGGCAATTCGAGGATCGCACCGCACCCCATAACCTCATCTCACCCTAACATCCCTCACAACCCTAACAATCCGTCGTTCACACCAAAGCAAGACAATGTGAGAAGCCATTAGTTTGTTGGTCTAACCCTCGAGCCCCCACCTTGGCCTACCCTGACTAGGATAGCGGCAGATTCGGGAGCAGGCGGTTCCCGGAAAGACGTTTATTACTGAGGATACGGTCTCGAATGCGGTTGCGCTCGCGAATAAGGATCTCGGCATCGTTGTCGTCGCGGAAGAAGTCGAGCACGTGGACCTGTCGCAGTTGGCCCTCGCGTTGGAGTCGACCTATGGCTTGCTCCGTCTCGGTTGCGAGCCAGGGCTCGCCAAACTTGACCATTACATTGCAAAAGACCAGCTGGTTCGAGCCAGTGCCCATGGCTCCAAAGGTGGTGACCAACACGATAGACTTTGGTATGCCATCTCGCTCCAGCACGCGTGCCCTGTCCAAGATGTGCTGGATCAGCTCGACTCGCTTGGGAGGAGCCAGATTAGAGCTGGCCAGCACAGGTTCGGCGAACCGGCCACATTTGGTCTTCAGAAAGGCATATGAGGCAGCAGCCGTTGCTGGGAAGGTAGCGTACAGGAGGACGTGGAGGGGTCGACTGTCGGAGTGCCGCGTGTTCCGGTGATTGACAGCACCCTGGGAGGCATCCCGGATGATTGTCTCCAGTTTGGCGAACATTGGGTCGTTTCCGGTGTAGTCCTCGACATGTCGGAAATAGAGGCTGTCGTCTTCGTTGCTGAGGTCGCGGTTCACAGCGTCAGCGCGCCACGGAAAGTTCTGGTTGACGCTCAGGAGCGGCCGTAATCCTGGGCAGTGGGCACCACGCATCAATGTGTGCATCGACTTCAATTTCCAGAACATAGAGAACTCGGCACCTCCGGCGGCAGATGCAGACATGGCCGCTGCGATCTCGTTCCGGGCTTGTTCCACATGGCCGTGGTACGCGGCTTGCCACTGCTGCGGTGTTTTGAAGTGTAGGCAAGTGCGGAGGTACGGCGGGAGTTGTCTGCTTAGCCTGGATCCGGCAAGGATGGGGCTTCCGGGGGCCCGGGCTGTCACCCAAGGCGATATGTGCCGCACAGCCTGCATGATGACGGCTACGGTCTCGTTGTCCTCGTCATCATGAATGTCCTGCCTCTGCTGGCGAGAGACCTCTTTCATGGCTTCGTCAAATAGACGTGACTTGGCAATGTCGCATTGGATGATCTCGTAAGAGGCGCAGAGGTCAGTTGCCCCTTTCTGGAACGGTGTGCCGCTCTGGAAGAACACCCATGGCCGAGGCTGCGAGCACGGCTGGGTACGGGTGCAGATGGCTCTGATGGCCTCGTTGAATTTGTTGTTCCTGCCGTCGCACTGGTGATACTCGTCGATGCTGATGGAGCTGGGGCTAACGAGGGCGCGTGGGATGGCATGATATTGCTTGGGGTTCGATCCCTTCTCCTTCACCCACACCTTGACGGGTGGACCTGACCACGGAGATGAAGCAGCTGCAGAGGACTAATCGAGCGACAGCTTCTCCCGTGTGGCGAGTACGAGTATCCCTGGCCCTTTCTCGCGAGAGGTCTCAGTGTGGGCGTAGGGATGCCCTTCGGGTCGTTTGTCATTATTGACCTTGCTGGCATACTGATCAAAATACAAGAGCTTTTCGCCTGCATTCACCGTGACGTATTGTCGATTGGTAGGCTTATACCCAACCTTGATGTGGAGATCCTTGAAGGTGAGCGCTGGCGAGGTGTTGCGTATTGGAACCAACGCCCAGCTACCGTCGATGGTGTAGCCATGGAGGACTGGCTCTCCATGCAGCGGATTGCTGGTGTCGTTGATGATGGTGTCGATGTAGGCCTCATACTCGGCGCACCATCCGGCCTCGAGCTGGCGAGCAACCACCTGAAGATTGAACCCTCGCGCCGTGTGTGCCTCGTACTGGGCAAGGGGGTTTCCAGGCTCGCAGAGGCACTGAATACCAAAGGAATCCCCCAGCGGGCAGCGAACGCCTTCTTCATGATGGCCTTCTGGGAGGTGTAGATTGGGGTTGCCACCGATGTGGTCGCGAATTAGCTGCACGTACCGCGTCATGAGGAAGACGGCCAGCATCGAGATGGTTTTGCCTCTACCAGGCGCATCGGCTAAGTAATGGCCTTTGACTGACGACTGTTGGAGAACGCTCGTGGCGACACGGAAGAGAAATGCGAGCTGATGTATGCGAATTGGTTTGAGCGTGCCGGGTAACTTCTTGACTGTGTCGTCACTGACACAACTTGGGTCCATGCAGAACATCCGGGCGAAGGCGGGGATATCGTCGGGAGGTAACGAATTGACCTGGTATAGATGACCCATTATGCCCTGGACTTCAGCCGGTTCTGCTGGATATTGCTCCTCTTCCCCGTCGCCATCTTCTACTGCTTCATCCGAGTCACTGTCGGAGTCATCAGAGACGATGATGCATACGGGCTCGTTGAGGGCTTCATCGACGTTGCTTTCTGTTCCTTGGGGAACATGGTCGCGGACGTCACCAGAGTCCGAATCGTCGCCCCCATCGGCCTCACTGGGGCCCATCATGGGTTCATCCTGGACGGGCTCCTGGACAGGCTCCTTGACGGCCACCGGATCGTCTCCAGCGGGGAGCTCGGTGTCGGACGTCTGCAATATGAGATTCGGCCGGGAAAGCTAGACCGCGGCGTCCTCATCAATGCTGTATCTGCCGTCCTCCACCAACTTGGTGATCTGTAACAAACAGTGCTGGAAGCTCGGCTCATCACTGAAGGGCAGGGTCCTCCAGGACCAGATGTTCGAGTTGTCGGGCCCTCTGATCCTTATCGTAAGGATGGCTTCGCTGTTGTTGGGTTGCTCCGGATCGTGTGGGAGTACGCTGATAGTGTCCTTGTAGCTGTAGAGGGTATGCGCATGCCGGTACACGAGGGGCTCGGCCGATCCGCCTGTCGTGTCTGCACGTCGGAAGCAGGATAGCGACAGCAGTCTCTCGCAGTTTTGTGGTGTATCGGCGGTCAGCAGGGCAAGCATGAGGCCGTCGAGGTCGACAACCTGCGAGTAAGGCTGGAGCATCGCCATGGTGGACGGGGCTCTGGCTAGCAAGCAATGCAGACCCCGAGGCGACTCGGAATCTGATCGGTAGGGCAAACGCGCAGAGTTTCTTCGTCGTGATGTGACCAGTGGCGGGCAGAGAGCGAGGTAGACTGCGGTGGCCTGTGCAGATATCACGGTCAGCTTCACTCGCACTCCGAACATTCTTGCTGGCTTGCTTCCGAGCTTGCCTTATGCCTGCAGAGGGAAAGAATCGCCCAGCTGAGGGGGGCACAAACGGCGTCTTGCGCGGGAGCAGGCAACGCGCTGTGGAGAACGTACCTCGATGCCAGACAAAGAATATGCCCACAAAGGGTGGGCGAAGGGGTCAGATAATGCAACAAGGCAGAGGGAAACCGACCGAGAATGCTAGGAAACGTCGAGGAAAGGAGAGAAGAGGCCAGGGCACGGGCACAACGGGCCACATTCGACCAACGGGCAATCTGGTCGGACGAAGAGAGCGATGCAGAGAGAGAGAGAGGGCTGTTGATAATGGTGTGAAGGTAGGGGGGTGAGGGAGAGAGAAGAG
>JAADYS010000718.1:0-19695 GCA_012931995.1 Fusarium albosuccineum | reverse complement strand
CACATGAGCCAACGGGTACTTGTTTGCCTGTTTTATAGGCTGTGAGGCCTGCCATGCACAGGTCACAGGTGGCTGGCTGGGCGCTGCAAGCAAGACACACAGCCACCGCAAGGCAGATAGACAGGCCTGAAGCGCGTTGTTGCAGCCGTTAGAACCCTTTCCCAGTCCATCCATCTTGGGCCTTCGAATTTGAGGTTCGAACTTGACTTCTGTGCCTTTGATGTCGTCCCAAAACCTTGAGATGGCGAGCACCTGGACCGAAAGTATTGACAGACTGCTTGATGTTTACGCGCGAATCGGGGAAGTCCTGCCAGATCTCAGGCGATACGAAGAAGTTTACAAAAAGTATCCTTCTGTTCACAAGCATCTGGAAGACTATTATTGTGATATTCTCGAGTTTCACGGTAATGCGGTTGAGGTATTTTCTAGGCCTGGTATTTGCTGATCCTTATAACCACCTGTTACCCTCAACTCACGGTAGTAGGCTGGAAAACCCTTTTCTTTTCGGCCTGGAAAACGTTCAAGACCCAATTCGAGCCAATCTTTAGGAGCCTCAAGCGTCACGGGGTCATGCTTTCGGGAGAGAAGCTGACAGCTGTGATGGAAGAAACACAAAGACGGGGGCAATCCATCGAAGACAAGCTTGACCGCTTAGACAAGGACTTACAAGAGAGAGACCGCAAGGATACCGAGAGGGACTTGGCTGCCCATCAATACGATCTTAGCCGGCACCGTCTCCTTGTCGAGAACATGATTAATGCCCCGGATTACTACGACGACCACCAAATTGCGTCACGGAAACGACACCAAAGCGCACCAGGCAACTGGATTCTTGACCATCCTCTTATATTAGGCTGGCTCGAAACAAGTTCTAGGGCCAATCGGAAGATTTACTTGAGCGGTATACCTGGAGCTGGTGCGGTCCCAAGATGCATAGAGTTAAATAGGATACCCAATCACTGATGCGGCAATAGGCAAAACTGTTCTCACATCCCGTCTCATCAACCACCTCGAACAAAGACGGTTAAGCAACAAGGGCTCGGCGGAGAAATTCTCGGTAGCATACTTCTACTTCAAACACACCCAGTCAACGAAGCAGTCGATGGTTTCTCTGCTTCTCGCGCTACTTTCTCAACTCATTACCCAAGACGAAAGCCTGCTCGACCACGTATATCAGTCTTACTGCATGACTGATCAACAACAACTTCGGTCGTTCGACACAGTGTCTGACTTGGCCATGAAGGCGATCCAATCTCAGTCGCGATGCTTCATCATAGTTGATGGGCTAGATGAGTGTCTGGAAGCACTGGAAGTCTTGGAGTGGTTTGAAAACCTCATGTCCAGCCGGTTGGATGAATAGATACCGTCGTGTTATTATTCGAGTGCTTGGGAACCCTGAGCAAGCCGAAAGTGAAGCCAAGAGTGACGGTGCGAGGCAAATTCTTGGAGTGATCATGTGCGCCGACCGCCCCCTTCATTGGCGGGAGATACAAAGCAAGTTTTGCATCGATGTGCGTAAAGGAGAGGCAAATCTGCTACGCAAGCCGCTGAAGACTTACAAGGAGCTCTGTGGCTCTCTGGTGGATGCTAGCTTCCTTGAACCGGCCTTCTCCTCAGCCGGTGAAGAGGTCGTCGACCTTGTCCACTCCTCTGCCAAAAGGTAGGTTACCCGACCCTAGACAATTCATAAGCGGATTGATCACTATACAAAGCCCTTTCAAGGCTGACTGCGACTAACTCACGATAGATACCTGATTGAGAACAAAGTCATCACCATGGCAGTCGAAAACGCCAAAATGGCTCTCTTCTGCGCCGAGTACTTGCTATCGCGGCCGCTTACGCCAGGAATTTCGAAGCTGGAAGTCCAACGGCATGCAACCGAGGGCTATTACGGCTTCCAAGACTACGCGGTCGCGTTCTGGTGGAAGCATGCTCAACAGGTTCTTTCCACCTCCGGATTGGAAACGGAAATGGGTCAGAAGACGCTAAAAGCCGTTTATCGTGCAATGGTTGACATCGGCGAACTTGAGCGGGATGAGAGCCCTCACAACTCGCCGGTGAGTATTCTGGATTTGAAGAGCAAACTCGAGCGTGTCCCACAGGACCCCCGAGTCTGGGGATCCATCAAGATCTGCGAAATGAGGACGGTTGCGATTAGAGAAGTGATTGATTCACTTCTTCATCAGTCCGACGATGCCGGCCACACCGTCGTACCCCTTTATGGACCATGGCCTCGGGGAAGGGTTATGAAGCGGTGGTGAAAGCTCTCATCGAGAAGGGAGCAGACGTCAACATTAGAAGCGAGAATGGGCAGACGCCACTGTCACTGGCCACATCGTTTGGTCATGAAGCGGTAGCGATGCTTCTTGTTGAGAACGGAGCAGATGACATCTAGACTTGGCACATGCAGTAGCTTCATTGTACCATGTGGTGCACGAGTGGAAGTCGGTAGTTTAGACATAGACAAGCGGGAATAATGCCTACTAGAGCCGTTGGTATAGACGTGTTTGTTTTGATTGCTGTTGTGAGACCTCGAGTGTTAGATCTGCCTGCGCTCAATAAGTGGTGGTTGATGCGCCCAAGTTCCCAATATATGTGATAGGATGAACCACATCCAAGCTAGCGTTTATAGTAAACGACTACAGGCCGCATGTAGATTCACTGTCATTTGTAATAACTGCACTCAGTCTAGGTTATTTATTGATAACTAAGTTGGTTGGACTTTTTCTAGGTCAATGTTTAAAAATACGCCCTCGTTTTTGCGAACCTTTTTTTCGTAACACTTCAACTCGTTATCCATGAAACCTCCTTGTGTTGTAATGTCCTAACTTAGCTCATGAGCCCAAGGGTCAACGACATGTCCCCAAAATCCATCACGATCATGAATGTCGATGACTTGTATCCGAAAATTGGCCATTATTCGAAAGGCTTTTGTCCAACGCTGCTAGTGGTCAGTGGAAACACCTCCACACCAGGTCGTTTGACTTACATGTTCCCCTCAGGGAAGAACCGGCATACATCAAAGAACTTTAGTGGCTCGGAAATACTGTATGCCCTGGAGCACCCGATGTGTGTAGTTTTAGACCACATACACTGGGCTGAGGCCCGTTAGTTGGAAGTGATCATGTTCCGACAAAGTCGTCACTTACACCAGTGAAGCCAGGGTTCCTTTCCATCACGGATGGGTTGTCCTGTGTACAACTTCTCTTGCGCGAGCCATGCCCTCACGGCGGTTTGTAGAGGGTTATTATAGTCGGCATCGCACTGGGGGGAAGTGTGGTGGAAGATGTTCTCTCCTTGCTTCGGCCGGAGCTCGGGGGGTGCGTGGCTGAACGGCCGTGAACCAGATCCCATTTGGCTAGCCCAGAATTGAGCGTAGGCGGCAAGATCTGGGCTCCAGGCCAAGGGGTTGATGCCGTGAGCTTCGCGGACTCTGTTTACCATGGTGATGGCAAGTACGAGGTCGTCGTTGGGGGAGGCGAGCGAGGTGGGTAGAAACAGGGCCATGAAGACAAGAACCTGGGTGAGCTTCATGGCGATGCTATTGAAAACGATAGACTTGGCGTGAAGGCGATATGGTTGGAGATATCCGAGTCAAGGCTTAGGGAGCGAGAGTAAGATCGTTTCTCAGTGAGGGTGGATGCTGGTGGAAGGGATGTGAGCGAAGGAAAGTCATGATGGCTTCAGACGAGGCGAAAGTTGATCAAAGATATCATCAAAGAGGAAACCACGCTGGACTGGCATCCCCCTCATGTGGATGTCTCTTTCTACGATCGCTTGACGACACTTAGGCAAGTGGTCGTGTTTCGCTCCTGCCGTGTAGAATTTGGAAGATGCCGGACAGGATCCCAGCTAATTATTCCCTCTTTTAACTCCTACGATGATGGTTGATCTATCTCGAGTTCAGAGCATTTGTCGCTGTACCTGGTATTCGGACTTGTAAGTGCAGGAACCGATGCCATTCGTCAAGCTTCCATTGACAGGCCTTAGTAAGTGCCGGACCCACGAATGACGTCTCGCCGCAAACCTTCCCCAGATTTTAAAACATTTCAACTCCAACTTTAACATCACCAACTATTAAACCACCAAAAAGTTCTCCCTCTACCCCCACAATTCAAAATGGCATCCCGATCAACTCGAGTCGCCTCATCATTCCTGCGCCAACTCCGTACACAACCTCCGCGTATCCCCCGCGCAACCTTCCAGCCCTTGATCGCAACCCGCGCATCGCATGCGATTCCCCGCCCGCCGACCCAGCGCTACGCACAGCCCAAGAAGGACAAGAAGCCAAACAGAGAGGAGGGCCCGCGACCCGAGCTCAAAGCATCGCACTACCAGCTGTCCTTCACCTGCGTTCCATGCGGCCGCCGCTCGCACCACAACGTCTCCAAACAGGGCTACCACCACGGCTCTACGCTCATTACGTGCCCCGGATGCCGAAACCGCCACGTCATCAGCGACCATCTAAACATTTTTGGTGATCGGAAAATCACCGTCGAGGATCTCATGCGGGAAAAGGGGCAGCTCGTCAAGAGGGGAAGCCTGGGCGAGGACGGCGATATCGAATTCTGGCCAGAGGACAGCCTTTCACCAGAAGACAAGGGGACTGGAAAGTTTAAGAGTTCACAATGATGGATGATGTTGGAATGTAAAAAGACAAGTCAAAAAGCATCATGTTGTACGATAGAGTAGATGGCATTGGATGGCGTTGGCAGGATACCCTTCTCCCATAGACAGGAATTCATTGATAAAGATGCGCCTTGATAAAGGTCGCAGTTTATTTTCATTCTTTCTACATGTGACTTTTTTATATATCCATCAGACAAAACGCCTTGCAATATTTGTCTAATACCGAGAACCCTCAAACGCCGTTTCATGCAACACTGCCTCATCTCTTACCACCGCTTGTAAGATTGTCTCATGACCTTCTGCTCCTTGGACCGCGTCTTCTTGCGCTCCTTGTTCTTCTCAAACTTCTTCCGCTTGTCCCGTCCATACTTTTCTGGCTGCGTGATCGCCCCAATCTTTCTCTTGCTCGACCGTTGCTCTCTCCTGGCCCTCACCTCTTCTCGGATTGACAGCAGCTGCTTAGTGTACTCGGCGGTTCCAAACTTCTTCTGCAGGGCATCCATAAGGATCTGAGCCCTTGTCTTGAGGCCTTCGTGCTTTGTCTTGAAGAGCTCATCGTTGGAAAATGGTGGAGCAATTGACGGATCGGTAAGATTGTGCAGCGGCACCAGAATTGTCTTGAGAGAAGGTTGAAGGCGCTCCAGCGAAGATCGGCGACAGATCGTCTCGAGAACTTCCATCGCAGCCACCTTGGGCGTGATGGCCACCGCCCTTGGGGGAATTTCCCTTCGGATGATATGAGACAGCTTCCAGAACAGATGCTGAAGATCTGTCTTCTTCTGTTTCTCTTCAACCTCGTCTTCTTCCTCTGCTTCCTCTTCCTGATCTTCTCCCTCGACCTCCTCCTCCTCTTCAACTGGAGGTCGGACAGGGAGGCGGGGGGCTAAGAAGGCAAGAATTTGAACAGCCTCCGCACCGAGTTTCTCATCTATATCGCGGGTCGCAAGAACACCAAGACCAAGTCTGACAAGATCTTGTACCTTTGCTAGGTCAAGTGCAAGGCCGTAGCTGCCATCCACTGGCTCCCCGATGGGAGTGCTGCCAGCTGCCTGGGCGAAATCAGCCAAGAATGAGCTGATCAACCCGACCGACGCAAGCTTGACCGCAGTATCGGGGTGTGAGAGGCATTTGGCAATGTTGGCCCACATCTCCTCACTATCGCTTGACAGAATTTTGTCGGGGAATACGCTCATCGAAACTCGAATCACACCCAACGCTGCCTCCAAGAGCTCTCCGTCCACCTCTTGGATATCCTCGGCCTCGATAACACCGTTGATCTTTCCAAGAACAAGCTTAAAGTCCTTCTTGTTCTTTGCGGCATTCTCGTTAGATTCGAGATAGAAGCCAAAGACCTGGAAAGCCAGCTTGAGAACAGCATCGTTTCCATCCTTGCCAAGCCATGTCCGTGCAAGCCCGAGGAAGGTCTGGGTCCTTTCCTTGTCCGCCTTGCGGAAGATCTCCTTGAGCAGCTCTGCCGCTGCAAGTCGGCATTTCTCGCTGTCGTCGTTGGCCAGGACAAAGAAGAGTGGGAGGAAACAGGTGGCCGCCACCTCCTGCACAAAGTCATCGGAAGACTTCATAAGAAGAAGGTGAACAATCTCCATGACAGACAAACGTCCACCCTCTCGGTCGTATTTGAGGTTGGCAACAATAAAGTTTAATTGCTTTGCCCAACGAGCCTTCTTCTGCGGGTATTCTCGAATGAATTGGAAGAATGCGCCTCGAGCCAGATCACGGGTATCTTTGTCGTCGTTGGTGATCATGACTGTTCCAACATAGTCCAAAGTGTCATAGACGGCGGCAGTCTCAATATGTCTGTCTAGGACTGACCGTAGGAAGTTGAAAGTAACGTGTCGGTAAAGGGGCTCAGTTAGGTCATCCTTCAACTTGCCCAGCAACATGTCGATTGCTGCGTCCTTGACTGGAATATCACGGCGGTCTCGAAGGACCACCGCCAACATCTTGAGTGCAGCCTGAGACAGCTCGGTGGTGGTGGAAACAGCCATCGAGATGCTCTTTGTTGCTTCCTTGACCGCGACCTTGTAGAGGCGTGCTCCCTCTTCATCAGGGAATGGGACCTTGACGATGACAGCTAGGAGCTTGAAGGCGGAGATCTTGACCTCATCCTCTCCACCGACCATGGCGTCACCCAGGATAGGAACAAACCCAGAGATATTGGCAGCATTTCGCAGGCTGTCATGCTTCTTCAGGATCGCCCTCAGAATGTCAACCGCAAAGCGGATAAGCTTATACGTGTGCTTAGTCGTCCTGCCTCGCTCCCCGCTCTTCTTAGCGCCTTTTTGGACAAGGTACTTTTTGACTCTCGGGTCGATCTTCTCCTCGACTTCAGGCTTTTGAGAGTTGTACACATCTTGGATGACCTCATAGCAGAAGACTAGGGTATCGCGAGTCTCGGCTGCTGGGTTCTGCAGCAGACCAGCTGTGATCCGCGCCATGAGGGCATCAATCTTGCGGACCATCCTGAGGTCGACTTTTTGCATCAAGAGAGCACGCAGTGGCCTCACAAGATCGATGAGGCGGCTGATGGATGCATTCTTAGCAACAAGTTCCATCGAGTCCTGACTCTTGCTGCTCTTGACTTCCTTCGTCTGGCTGGTGTATCCTTCAGCATCCTTCTCTTGACCAATCACGCCAAAAATATCGTCCATGATCACTCTCACGATGGATGGAAGACAGTAATCCAAGTCACCAGGGGAATATCCCGGAATCACTGCGATCAAAATTGAGTGCATCGTATATGAGAGGACGTGGAGCTGGTATCCTCTAGTGAGAGCTCCCTGCAACTCTCTGAGGATGAAGCCAAAGAATGATGGACCAAGGATCACGGCAATCTTTACAAGGGTGTCTCGTGCCATGTCTCGAGCTTCGATCGCCTTGCTTCGAAGAATGTGGCTAATATCCGTCAAGACACCCGCCAACTTCTGGTCCATCTCATCGGATGGCAGCAACCTCAGGAGCCTGACAATGATCACGCCCACCGGGACACGGTAGCTGACCTCCGATTCATCCTTCTGGTGAAGATGCTTGATGAGCGTGGGCAGGAAGCTGTTCGTGACCTCGACACCCAACTTCTCTGCCCGGGGAATCGTGAGAGGGAGCCTTGTGTTGGTTGATGAAGAGGCATCGACCTGTTCCACCTCCATGCGTTCCTCTGGAACTTCTTCAGATGCAGCGACGAGCGCATCTGCAAACTTGCCCAAGAGCCGGAGAGTCTGCTTCTGGAGGTCGGACTTTGACTCGATATAGCCGATGTATCTCTGGAAGGTAGTACGGTAGTGCTTCCAGTGCAAAGATCTCGCAAGGTTACCAATAGTGTTCGACGCCTGCGCACCAAGTCCATGGTCATCGCTTCCATCGGTTCGGCCAAAGATGAAATGCTCAAGCAGCGGGATAAAGAATTGCGCCAAGTTCTGACTGCCCATCTCTTTCCGGCTATTGGCAGCTTCCAGGATCTGGAGGGCTTCTAATTGCCTTGCACTCGCTGGACTCAGAATGTTAAAGAAGAACGTTGGCTCAGCAGTGTCCTCAGTTCGGTCATTCAACAGCGCGCTGAGATCAGCCACAGGTTCCCATTCGGGCATTGTTGTGATGAGATGGCCCATGACTCTGAGATACTCTCGTCGAGCCGTGTCGGAGGGCTCCCGGGCTCCAGCGTAAAGAGCAGGCATAATGACATCTCTAAGGTAAACGTCAAACTTCTCCTTGTGGGTATCAACTGTGCACGCTGCCGCATCTCGAATGAATCGTCGAATACCATCAGCCGAGTTCGAGGAAAGAATGCCGAATTCCGCGTCGTTTCGAATATGGTAGATCAAGTTGTGAAGCAGAGGAAGCCATTGCTTGGGTGTAAGTGAAGGCTCTCGGTCGCCTGAGATGGCGCTGAAGGCGGCGAGGCGCTTGTCATAATCAGGTTCCTCAATGCGGCCCTCCTTGAACGAGTTGAGTGCAGCACATAGATTGGCAACTTCTTGAAGATCGTTGTCCTTCTCTGCGATAGCCAGCAACGCCCTCGACAAGGATTGTCGGTTCTCCATATCTTTGAAATAACTGAAGAGGGCAGAAATGGTGCTGTATACATCGCTTAATAGCGATTGGTCCTCGTCGGCATTGGAGCGGGTGACATATTGCTCGACAATCAAGAGGATTCTGCCCTTGAGCTTGGGGCTGACTCGTCGAGGCGGCTGGTTGAGGAGGAAAATGGAAATCTTGATCACGGCCTGGACATCCTTGGAGTCCTGGACGATAGGAGCCATGGCCAGGATAGTCTCAACGCAGGCCTCCAACAAATCATTGCCGATACCTGACATCTCCAGAACAGACCCGATCTGGGCTAGGATTTCTGGGGCGTTGGGATCCAGGAGCTCCGCCTTGATAACTTCATTGTACTCGCAGTCCTTTGCAGGCGCAGTGGCCAGCTTCACCAGATTGCGAATTATGGCTAGAACATGGATCTTGACTTCATCCTTGCCCTTCTGGACTGAGAGACATTCAATAACCCTTGAAAGGATTCCACCCCGACCGATTGAGTCGTGAGGCGCAAGAAACAGGGCCACCCGAGGAAGAACAGACCAGGTTGAGAAGAGCTGTAACAAGCCCGAGACTCCTTGCGTTGTCTCAGCAGACAAGTTGTCAACTCTCGGTGCAACAACCTCTTCAATAATGATGTCGTGATACGGAGCCCACTGGAAGGATTGGGCGTTTTGGAAAAGCGCGATCAAGCACTTCAACCCGTTTGACCTGACGACCCTGAGAAGGGAGTGTGTGCTGGCCTTCTCCTCCTCCTCTTCAGGGACATTTTCTGGATCTGCCCCATGTCCGCTGAGCTGTCTACAGGCGAAAACAAGACAGTATAGGACTGCATTGAGGAGAGTTTCCAAGTAAGGCGTGACGTTGCTGCCCAGTTCTGAAATGGCAGAGGAAATCATGTTCAGGAAACCGACTTGCTTTCGGACGGGGACGACAGGTTCCTCGAAGATCTTCTTGGATGCGCCGACGACCTTGACATCCTTCAACTTTCCGATAGCAATGTCCAAGAAGCTGCCCATGTCCTCGATGCTGAGATTTCGCAGGACTGCGAGCCTAGTAGCCTGTAGACCATGTCGGCCGCTTGCCGCACCCTTCTTGGAGATGGTTCGACCGTAGAGCAATCGAAGCAGGACGGGCATCAACTCAGCTCGGTGCTCTGACTTGATAGCACTGTCATCCTGAAGGAAGACAGTGAGCTCGTTCTTGAATCGAGCTTCATCGAGGAGAAACTCGAGGTTTTCTCGGTATGTCTTGATCGCTTCTTGCTTCCAGGCAAGGATGGCCTTGAGTGTAGCTTTCTGGACTTCAACGTCACCGTTCTCCATCAACTGTAGAAGTGCAGCGTACACTTCTTCATTCTGGTACAAGGCTCGAGGGTTGATGAACTGAGAGAAGACAGTGAGCATGGCCTTGCGATCTGCGAGAGACCAAGTTGCACCCTCAGACGGGCCCTGGTCAGTTGATTCAGGAGTTCGGTCTTCGTCGCTCGCCCAGGCGAGGAAATGAGGAACAAGTTTACGAGACCTCCTCTCGGCGATAGAAGGGATCGCATTGAACACCTTGAGTGCGCGAGATCTAGAGTTGCCAGCTGTAATCTCTGCTGTTCGTTGCTTATCATCAAAACTCTGCAGCATCAGGTCGTCTGGATGGTCGATAGCTTCTTCCACCTCGGCTGCCAGCTGTTCGAGCCTACGTACGGCGGTGCATTCAAAATCGGAGACAAATGTCCGGCCTGAGGGATGAGTTTCGGGTTGAGAGGGACCCCAGCGTGCTGAAGGAACATTCAACCAGCGAAACGCAACCTCGCAGATTGCCTCCTCTCCGGCCTTGGTCTCAGTAATCTGCTTCATGGTCTCCACGGAATCATCCCAGACGGGCGAGAGTTTGACAGTCAGCATACCAAAGAGGAAAGACGGAACAGCTTGCTGCAGCCACGACTTGTCTTCAAACGAAGCATAACTCTGGCTAAGTTTTCGGAGAAGCATGGCAATCGTTCTTGTATGCCCAAGATCCAATGGAGTCTGTTCAACGTCGATCATCGTGTCAACGGTGTTGAAGGTGTCCGTCAAGGGATTGAGCACTTTCAACAACTCCAAGGAGGCCAGTCGAATCTCATGGGACGGTGAACTCAAATTTTCGACCAGCGATGTAGTGACTGGATCTTCTTCACTAGATGAGCTGTCACTGCTCGTGCTTTCTTGCCTCTTGGTGGTGTCTTGACTCTGCAGGATCTCCTCGTAAGCAAGATACGCATGAAGAAAACCAACAGACTGCGCAAAACGTGGTACAGCCGCTCGCAGCAGGGGGCTCAAGGTGATATCAACAGAGCCGGCGGCCTTGCTCATACGCAGGTATGCATGGAATCCCTGGCCAACGATGAAGTGAACCTCATCAGAGGCGAGAGAAGAGGAAGGTCGCAGTGCCAACTTAAGTTTTCGCAGCAACAATTCGGCAATACGGGCATTCGTGGAAGGATGAACCATCGTCAACTCGAGAATTCGAAGAAGAGCAGAGTACTTGGGCAGGCATCTGTCCCGCCACACTTGAGGATCCTTGTTGTATGGCCCTCTCTCGGGAAAAGGTGAGACCTCCAAGCGCTCAAACTTGGAAACGATCTGATCCTGCCAGCCTTGTGGCATTCTGCAGCTGTCCTTTTCACCCGCTGGTGGAAAGGCACGATTCTCAATCATCTTGGGGAGTAGGACACACAACATGTCCTCATTAGGCTGTTCAGACCAGTGGCTTGCAATAAATCTGTTGCAATTAGTTCTCTGGGGTTTAATAGATCTCCGAATTGAGGCTTACTTTTGAAAGTCGTTCCGGAACAGACTGCCGAAACGTTGAGCATCTAGCTCACAGAAATAAGAGCAAAAGGGGATAAACCATTTCAAGAACGGCTCCCTGCTAAAAGATTGAATAAGTGAAACAATATGGGGTATCAAAGCATCGATAGGTGCGTAGTGCCAGACAGTGGCGATGTTGACTATGACAGACTTCCAGACAACACTTTCGGCATCTTGTGGTACTTCAAGCGCCGCCTTTGTGACGTCTGAGAGCATCTGGACAAAGTTGCGGACAATGGGAGCCCAGTCGCTCAGTCTCGATCCCTTGCGTACACCGGCCAGGGTTCCATAAATCCTGATTAGAGGAACCAACTGCCATTGACGGTCAGCCGCAGGTACTCGCTCCATGTTGGCTTGAATTGACTGGTGGACTCCATTGGCGAATTCTTCAAAGGTGCTGGCGTTTCCATGGTGAATCACGCTGGTCAAAACACCACAGATGACATCAGTCCAGATAGTCTCCTCCGCGAGCGTGCACTCTTCCTCGGGAATAGCATCGACCAAAGCTGCAAAAATAGCCGGGCCAGTTGAATGGATTATATTGTCGGTACCCTTGATCGCCTCGGCGAACATGGTCATCAATCCGTCCTTGTAGAGGGTGAATTGACGGTCGTCCTTGATGCTGATAAGGTCATCTCGCGCACATTCAACCAAGCGCTTGAGAGCAGTCTCGCGTTGCGATGGCGCGGCCGCCTTCTTTACTAAAAAGCTTATGGCCTCAGCTGCGAATCGAGCAATATGAGGAGGGTGTCGCGATTTTCCGAGTAGAGGTGCCATGACCTTGAAAGTCGGTCGCAGGTCCGGAACAAGTAGTTTCGATAGGTACTTGAACAAAAAGGCGAGAGCGCCAAAAGTCCACTCAATGACCTCGACATCCTGAGGCTTGGCAGCGATTGCTACCATCAGATCCAAACTCCTCCCATAGTGTTTCTCGAATCGGACACCCAAGTCGTGCGAAAATGCCGTAAGAAGGTCCAGGAGTGGTTCCAGAGCTTCTCTGTCTTGTCCTGCTATGAAATCGGCCAAAAGGTCCATTATACGCTGCTCAAAGTGCAGCAGCTGAGGAAGACTCTCGCATAGCGAGTACACCTTGGTCTTGAAAGCAGAAAAGGGCTTCGAGACATTGAGCTCTCCCCATTTCTGCAGCCCGGTCTGAAAGTACGACGTCGACGTCGAAAGGTCTTCGGTATCGAGGTCATGGCGACGGACTTTGCGCAGCGGCTGTAGGGACTGGAACTTCGAGATTTTGGTATTGAAGGACTCCCATCGGTGGTTTTTTTGGTGGGGAGTTAGGTTCTTGTTCTTCCGCACCTTAGCGATGCGCCCAGATGAGTTGGACGGCATCTTGGTGGTGTTGCACGCCAAAGAAGAAATTTGCAAGGTGCGATACAAGGTCCAAGTCGCTGCGAAGAAGAGCTTCACACCGCGATGGGACTCCCCGCCAAAATTTCCAACTTTTTTTCACCGGGGGATAATCGGGAAAACCGATAAGGCGGCGCTAATGCGGGAAGGCCCGCCTCAGCCAATCGAACTCGCGCCGCAAACTCTTATCGTTTAACTGGACGCGCTCATTGTCATCATAGCTGGAGCATTGTAGCTTCATCCACATCCACATCATTCTTTGATCGCGTGAGAACTTACTTACTCCTCACAACTACAGAGCCAATATGGCTGCACCAAAGATGTATAGTACCCCTCTTGCTTATTTCTAGCTCAATGACTAATAGAGCTTCAATAGCATCGTCTTGGGCAGCCTCAATGGCCAGCTCGAGCCCGTCTTCAAGAAGCTAGCGACCCTCCACGCTAAGAACAACTTCTCTATGGCCATCCTCACCGGCGACGTCTTCAGCTCGACCCACGACGACGATGCAGTCACTGCGCTGCTTAACGGAACCCTCGAGATCCCCCTACCCACCTACTTCACCGTCGGCAGTAACCCTCTGCCCCCGCGTGTCGTCGCCAAGGTTGAGGCCGACGAGGAGATCTGCCCGAACCTCCACTTCCTTGGCAAGCGCAGCGTCACCACGACGTCCGACGGCGTGCGCATCGTCGCGCTGGGTGGTCAGCTTGATTTGAACCTCGTCGGGGGCCGGTCTAAGGAACAGCACCTGCCATTTCACACCCTTGACGATGCAAAGGCCCTGCGCGGCGCCAACAGCGCCGATATCCTTTTGACTTCGATGTGGCCGGCGGGCGTATGGACAGGATCCCAAGTCGCCCTTGATCCCGCGCAGCAAGCATCTATATCCGTCTCAGACCCCATCGCGGAACTATGCGCTGCTCTCAAGCCACGATATCATCTATGCGCCTCACCAGAAGGTTTCTTCTACGAACGAGAGCCATTCATGTACCCTGTCGAAAAGGATGCGGACGTCCCTACCATCACACGGTTTATCTCAATGGCTCCGTACGGCAACGAGGCCAAGGCCAAGGCCTTGTACGCCTTTACCCTCCACAAAGCGGATGCTTCAATCCCCGTGGGCGTTACAGGATCACCCTTCAACAAGCCCAAGAAGCGCGCGCAGAAGGACGACTCCTACAGTCGATATGGCCGGGACGACGAAGACGGAGGTTATCGCGGTCGCCACAAGAAGCGACGTCGTCAATCCCCTCCGCCGGGCCCTGATCGATGCTACTTCTGTCTCTCCAACCCCAACCTGGCTTCCCACATGTGCTGCAGCATTGGCGACGAAGCCTACGTTTCTACTGCCAAGGGCCCTCTTCCAACCTCTTCTACCTTTGCCGAGCAAGGTCTCTCCTTCCCGGGGCACTTCATCATCATCCCTCTCCCACACAACCCTACCATCCAAAGTATCGGCCCCGTCTCCAACCCAGAAGACGAAGCTGTCAAGACGTACAAAGAAATGACGCGCTTCCGCGAGGCGATCCAGGCCATGATCGCTTCCAAGAGCTCCAACAAGCTAGGCGCCGTCACCTGGGAGATCAGTCGCGAGCGCAACGTCCATCTCATCTGGCAGCTCCTTCCCCTCCCCGCCGACCTCATCCAAAAGGGCCTCGCCGAAGCTGCGTTCAAGGTAGAGGCAGAGAACCAGTCGTATCCTGCCTTTACAGCACGCGACCTCACCCTCGAGCAGCAGGCCGAGTCGGGCGGTGACTTCTTCCGCGTGTGGCTATGGGCAGACGACGGCGAGGACCGTATTAAGGGAAAGACCCTCGTCATGCCGCTGCCCTCCGACATGCGCTTCGATTTGCAGTTTGGACGCCGCGTCGTGGCCAAGCTGCTGGGCCTCGAGGACCGGAACTTCTGGCAGGACTGTGGACAGACGGTCGAGGAGGAGACCAAGGATGTGGAGGCCTTCAGGGAGGCGTTCAAAGAGTGGGACTTTACTCTCTGAGGCAGCGGTGATACCACGAAAGATGTATATATAGAAAGCAATTGCATGGGCGGCGTTTAAAATAGGGTCTGGGCAGGATTGTGGTTTGCGTGGTTTGCGTGGGTTGCCACATATCTTTTAAGCAGTGGCAACGAGAAGATAATATCACTTGGATCAGGAGCAAGTTTTAAACTTGCAAGTATCACTAGAGGCAAACAGGAAACCAGTGACGCCCCATATCTCCACTTGGAACACGGTGTAAGTGGCGTGAGGATACCCCCTAATCATCGTCAGAAAACACGGGAATCCTTATACCATAGCAAAGCTAAACTTAGCCTTTCTTTGATGAAAGATTAATGCTATGTAGTAGCCAAGACTTTAACTTCCTTATGATAGTATCGTTCAACCTTGTTCCCATGGTAGTCATTTGAGAGCTATGGTTGTGTTATGAGTCCTGTGTTTTGACACGCGCGAGATGCCCCCAGCACACATGGTTACTCTCAACACGGGTCAAAGTCACCGGTTCTCACCACTCACCACGGCATAGAGAAGCAGCAGGTTAACTTTAACTGTTTTCCCTCAATTGTAGGTTTATCTACTAGCCAGGGGAACAAGCCCCACTACGGCAACGTTTTAATGTACAACCAGCAAAACCACATTTCTGCCAGCCATCTTGTGGGCTCGTTTTCCACACCTCTCCTCCGCCAGCTAGTCCTACAGAAAAGTACATGTGCAGTAACAATCTCTCTTTTGGTTGATACCGCAATAAAACCAGAATCGGGGCCCGGAGCTTTGATAAAAGAAAAATAAAGAGATACATTCCAGGCCTGAGGGTTATTGTTGTGTGTGGGTGTGTATGTTTGTGAGGGTGTGTGTAATTTCCATCTTCCCCCTTTTTTTTCTGCTTTTGGGGGAAGGGATGTGAATATGTAGTTCAGAACAAAAAGAAATTGGTTTAAAAACCGTTTTTCCCGTTATTGTCCATGTTGGGGGGTATAGGTGCGACAATATGCGCAGACGGGATTGTAGGTGGGTATCCGAAAACGATGAGGATACTGGTATCAAAAGACTGTCGAATAGAGTGTTGAGACAGATGCATTTCTCGTCGTGCCTGGCGATCATCAGGCTTCTGCAGCCTTGCTCCCGGTCCTAAGGGGGTACACCGCGGAGAGACCGAGACATCTGGTGTCGAAATGTCTATTACGAACAGCGCCACAGTCGTAAGAGGAGCTTGCTCCCGCGACATGTTTCAAGAACGAAACGCAGAGTGAAAGTCGCCAGAACAAATGCATGGTGGGTGATAAAGAAAAAAAGAACGCGTGCGCCCAAATGCTGAAGAGGAGGATGCCGACTCCCGTGTGAATGAAGAATGAGGTTCCATCAATGGAACCCGTACGTAAGCGTGAAATGTCGAAAACCATGAGCCGGTCTGTCTGATGATGCATAAAAACGTGGAAAAAATAAAGAAATCAATCGATGAGCGAGAACTCGTGCCAGGATCTATAAGCGAAGCGGTCGTTGCGGTCGTGGTGGTACTATGAGCATGAGAGTGATTAAGGGCGTGCGAAGATTAGTTGCAAGACGGCGGTTGCCGAGACCAAGAGCACGTATTACTGGGAATCATTTTTCGTGGTCGAGTCAACTGGTGGATTCGTCAAGATGAAGAGTGATTTGTGTGATGAATCCGCTTAACAACATAGTCGAGAAGGAGAGCGGGTTAGATGCGGATGACCATAGACCTGAGGGCAGACTCGGTGAGACCAGCACCGATGGAGTCGGCTCTACCACGAGCACAGCAGACAAAGTCGTAAAGATCGTGTCTAATATGAGGCCATACGACGGGTATGTGATCGGTCCCCGAGGATAGGGGAGGCGCCAATCATGGCGATAGGGGGGTGTAGATGCCGTGATGAAGGCCGGCTGGGCGCAGTCGGCGATTCATCAACGCAATGATCACGCTGGCCAAAGGCAAAAGTAGCAGCACGGCCGAGACCCTTACGAGATTTCAAACGACCCATTTCGCGTTCGCAAGTGCGCTGGTGAGCCTCATCTGACATCTCAACGTATTCTTGGGGATAGCACCGACCCCGGTGCTCGGCAAAGAAGCCAGAGTATCCGCCATCTAGGATATAGACTTCAGGATATGTAAGCTTGGGATATTGCTCTGCATTCACGGTGCGATCCTCGGAGCGGACATGACGGGCCATGAGGGGAGCACGGTGGGCCGAGTATTCGCAGTGGAAGATGAGGAGTGTACGTCCAGACATGGGGGTCTTGAACAGCTGGCTTGTGAGCAAGTCCTTGTCATTGTAGTTGACAGCTCCATCAATGTGGCCGCCGTCGTACTCGTACTCAAATCGGCAATCAATCACCATCTTCTGGTCAAAGTGCTCATAGTACTTTCCGTCCAAGACGTCCACAAGGGTCTCCCGGGTGATGCGGGGGATAGTATCGGTAGGATCCTCGGTGAGAAAGTGGGGGAGGACAGGTTCTTGAGCCTCCTCAACGTCCATCACCGATTGTAGCGCCGACGAGGTGGTCTCCTCGCCGTCGGACTTGTTCTTGATCAAGTCAGCAGGATGCTCGAACATGCTCAATGACCGGCGGAACTGTTTGCGGTTTCTGAGAAAGGGGTTGGACTGTCGGCGGGCATGGCAGTTCATAGCGGGCGACCCGCTGCGAGCTGCGTTGAAGTTGAGAAACTGGGGTCGCGCACGGCCAAGGGGAATACCAGGGCAGGGGCTGTTCGCAGACGCAGGTCTGCGCTCCTGCGGCGGTGATGTTGACTCGAAGCATTCGCTAAGAGACAAGTTGGAACTCGTGTGGTTCAGGCGGGAGCCCGCACCGAACCGAAACGGAGGCAATTCGGTGTTGTCTTGTGACCGACTAGGAATGGCCGTTGTGCTGAAACCCTTCATCCGTGATAGGGAAGGTCTTCGAGGCACAGCTATCCTGCGGCTACAATATGCAAGTCAGTATGGATACCCTCAGGAATGTGCCAATATGGGACTGACTCAGCCACGATCGGTTTGGAAGGCTCCAGAGAAGACTGCCTTGAGATGGGAGCGGGCGAATCCAACATCATCTCGTCGTCAGCGGCTGGTGTCGACCCGGGCGTAGGAGAAGTGAGCTCAAACTGAGTGAAGAAGGGCACCTTGTGAGGCAAAGGCGACACCTCCATCAGCTCGGTCAGGGGCGCGGGCGACGAGGACGGCAGCGGAGGAGTCGTGACAGAGTCTGTACAGCATGCCAATTAGTCACGAGCACCGCCAAGGTCTGGAACCGTTGGGCTTCTCACCTCGACCTTCCATGCCACCCATCATGCCGGCAGTGAAGAGGGCCCGTCGAGGGGTGGGGAACTGAGGACTAAAATTGGATGTTAACCAAAGACACTTTCAACTCCGAGTACCAGGCACACGCGACGAACCTCGAGTCACTATCCAGACGAAAGTTCTGGGACAAGTCAGCAGCCAGACTCGCAGCGGGCGAAGAACCCCGTACGTCTTTGACGTTGAAGTAGTCGGCAGTGCTCTTGTGCAATTGCTCTCGGAGACTCATGGTCGCAGAGGTGGTCGCGGAGGAGAAGTGTGGGCGGAAGACATCCCGGCCCCAGCCGTGAATGGGCATGGGGCGGTGCAAAGCCGCCAGGGGAGATGAAGCCTCCATGATAGATGTATCGAGTAGCGAGGACGATTCGATAGAAACTCGAGTTGGGTCGAGTGCTGCCGAAGCACGCCAGCTACTAGGGGCTGTTCGGTATCAACGACACGGCGATGGAATATGCGAGAGGTAGTTCTGCAGTAAGTCAATGCTGCAGCAACACCTCTATCAAATGCTATCGAGTGAGCGTCTGAGCAGATCCCTTGCGGATATCGTCTGTCTTGAATTCGACGACTCGTGGCCAAAGGCTATCTGGGTGAGAGATGGTCTCGTGGCGGGGTCGACGTGGTCGTGTGTCGTTATAATCGTTCGAAGGACATTTGAAGGAGCGACGAGCGAGTGTCGACGGGTACGATATCGTGCTTCTCGAGACGGGTCGTTCAGGTCTCTCTTTTTTATTCCTTCGGCAGGAGTCTAACAAGAGAGCCGGGGAAAATATCGAGGGCCGAATCTCTTTAGAGTTGAACGAGACGTGAAGAGAGTTCGAGGTCTGCTGGAGAGGGAGCGAACGGCTTGCAGCGCGGGCAGCATCCAGATCAGAAACCACCTCAGACCAAGTGCCAAAATGACCGGGGGCGTTTGGCGTTGCTGGGCGGATGGCGGAGGACCAAACGCACACGGCAGAGGCAGAAATACGCACAGTACCAAAGGTTCTTTAGGCAGTGGTACTCTAGCACACACACCGAGGACGATGGAGGACTGAGGCTGTAAAAACCTGTGATTTCCTTTTCCCACCCGGGGAGGACAAGACAAAAAAGAATGAGAAATGTCCCTCTTTTTATCCTTCTTTCCTGCTTGCTTCCTTTAATCCCTTTCGACCAGAGATGTATGTCTTTTCGGCTCGGGTCGAATTAATTAAGCAACGAGGACAACGAATGGTGAGAGTTGGAGTTGAGTCAACGAGGAGGTGTGATGAGCCCGGACGGGATGGGGGTGGGAAGGGGGAGCAAGGCAAAGATCTGGATGCGGGAGCAGAAGCCTTTTGAATCGATGGCCGATGGCTTGTCCCGAAAAGACGACCCAGTCACCCAGAGAGTCCAGCCAGGCCTAGGATGGAGTTTTTTCCCAGGCGATCCCAGGTTGTTAGGGGTGATTTGGGAGCGTGCTGGGGCCCTGGGTGTCGCTGGGGAGCGCCGACTTACAGTGGAGTGCGGCAGGTGGTTCAGTGGACGGCTCCAGGG
>JAADYS010000717.1:0-17694 GCA_012931995.1 Fusarium albosuccineum | reverse complement strand
GCTTGTATTTAACAAAGCCGTCCTCCCCAGCTCCTTCCCGAGTCCCCTCTTCGATTCCTTTTTGGTCAACTCCAACATCCACCATCAACGTCTCACCAAACCAACAACACGTTCGCTTTCTCCCCTCCTCACCTCCCCCAACTCTCTTAGGAAGTCCTCGTCGACTCCTGTCACTCGCTTTTTTTTTAACTGGTGCTTTGGTTCTGAATAACCGTTCTTCGTTTTTTCAAGATACCTATTTCTTTTCTTCCCATATCTTGGGGTATTCATTCGCTTCCCACTGTGGATCGTTTAAGGAACAATCGCTCTGTGCAAAGACCAATCGACAGATAGAGACAAGAGCCACGCTAAAGACGCCCGGTCCCGATTTCGAGCTGCCAAACAACTGCCGTCCCAATTTCTATACGAGCTCTTCGAAATCTCCAACCCTCGTCACCCCGGCTTGGCGGTTACCCCTCGATTCCGCGTCTAGTTGTTATCTCTATCTCTGCATATCTACGCTCGCTTCCCTGAATCCCCATCAGGTTGTCTTGAAACGGAGAAAAAATCAAACTAAGCCACCACATTCGATCGCTACCACCCGCTTTGGACAAGAAGGAAGTTTTGGACAACAGCAACCTAACCAACCCCACGATACCCAAGGCCAAGTTTGAGATTCCCTGTCTAGCTCATCTAGCCGAGATCGTTTCAGCTTCGTAGAGCACTTCAAAGCATTCCAGTCACGCTAGAAACCCTGGAATCGTCTCCGTATCAGCTTCGTTCCTCGACGTGCGCGTGGACCCTAGCTCAAGCCTGACTGCTCTCAAACTGCTGTCCATTGTTCTCTCAGTGTGCCGATCTTCGCGGATCCCGTTTCCGGAATATCCTTGACTTTGCTGCCTCAAGTCGGTTTCCAGAAGCAATTTGACTGGGTAGATCACCAACTGCGCCCTTGTCTTTCCAACGCTCGCTACCCGTCCACAAGCTCGTCTTCGTGGACCTTTCTACGTATGTCTTTACTGATCCCCCTCTCGAGTGACAGAACTCGTTTCTTACAACCCCAACAGGTCTTTCGCTACAGTTTCATCTGTAATACATTCAAAATGGCTGGTCCCGGTGGTGGTCCTCCTCGCCGCAGCCACACCAAGTCCCGCAAGGGCTGTGATACCTGGTATGGTCCATCCGACGCGAATTGCATTCTATAAGTTGAGATCTAACGGTTTGTCTGCAGCAAGCGCCGACATATTCGCTGTGACGAAAACTTCCCCCAATGGTGAGTTTCTTCCAGACGGGAGTGAATGCAACGCTCCATTTGCTGACCAAATCTCGCAGCCGCAATTGCACCAAGCACAAGATTCGATGTCCGTACAACGATGTGCAGGTCCCCGATGCTGAGCGATCTACCACTCCCGACAAGCCCGACCTGATGTGGACGCCTCAAATCGAAGCCGCCATTGCTGAGTGGCAAAGGACAGGCATCTTCCCGCTCCCAAGCCTGGGTCTCTACCCGGCTCCGATGCCTCATCTGTACTCTGTCGAGGACCTCCGCTTGATTTATCACGTCGCCACTCTGTACTACCAGCTCGCGACTATCGACGCCAACAACTTCACTCTCTGGACTCGCCACATTCCGACGTAAGTTGCGCCAATCTGAACATGAACCGAAGTGGACATTAATGTTGGTCTCCAGTCTCCTCCGAATTGGCGCCACGACCCCTTACGTTATGCACGCTCTGCTCGCTTTCTCGGCCATGCACATTGCTTTCCTTACCGACTGCCCCTTGGTCGGCAGCATGGCCTACGAGCACCGAGGCATTGCCCTCAAGGGTCTTCAGGAGGCGATCAGCTCCTTCTCCCGAGAGACGTCCGATGCCATCCTGGCTGCGTCTCTTGTGCTCTCCTGGCAAGCCACCGACTGGTAAGCACTGGAACCACGGCGGTTACTAGAGACGGCTAACAAAGTGAACAGGCGTAGCTGGACCCAGCTGATGCAAGGCACCTCTTCGGTAAGTCGATTTCCTCTTGAAACGTGAAATCTGATCTAACCCTGGGTAGGTCATCGATGCTATGGACCCCTGGAAGCACGAGTCCCAGTTTGGAGACTTCATCGCCGAGAGCAGCACCTTCCCCACGGCTCCGCCCTCTCCTGGACAGGACCACCGTCCCAGCCAGCCTCGACCTGAGGATTTGGAGGCTTTCCAGCGTACGCTCGAGCAGGTTCAAAAGGTGGAGGCGCATCTGAAGCACCACAAGGAGGACACCACTCAGATTCAGAACCTCATTGGTTTCCTCCGAGGGTCCCGTAAGATCAGCCCTACGCTCTCCATCGCCCAGCAGTTTGAGCGCCTTCAGCCCCTGCGAACCTGGCTCTTTTGGATGCCCGTCGGTTACCTCCAGAACTACCATGGCTCTCCGAACTCGCTGGTCGTCATTGCTCATCTGTACACTGTGGCTCTCCTCATGGAACGACTCTTCCCCGAGATTGGTGCCGCCTACTTTGGCAGTCTGTCCATCTCGCCTGTTGAGGAAATTGCTCGGCGACTCATGTCCATCAACGTCTCGGGCGGTGCCAGGGGAGAGCTCCAGACGCCTCTCACGCTCATGGAGTACCCCATCGACACCGTCAGTGAGTTCCGATCGCGCATGGGCTGGTTGCACCCGGAGAGGACTCCGTCGTTCCCGCAGTTTAACCCTCCCAACTTCCCAGTGCATGAGGAGATGCCTAGCAACGAGTCGTATGTCTATGGGAACCCTGCTTTCAGCTACAGCACCGAGGAGATGCCTATGATTAACGCATCTGGGCCGCCCCCGTCCGCGGTGAGCCCCTTGGTCCTCTCCTCGCCGTACCCAAGCCAGCAGTACCTCAATGTTCCCTCCCCGGCGTACACGGGAGCCTACAGTCCAGCGTCCTCCACCTTTGAGGGCTCCGTTGCGTACAGTGATACCGAGGAATACGGTTCGTGGGACATGAACGCCCTTCAAGGCGGGCCTCCTGCCACGATCCACGATTCCCCTCACAACTATGGCGTCGGGTTCGTCACTCCTGTCCAGACCGTGTGGATTTAGGCTCCTCGAGGCGGCCACCGGCTTTAACTTGCGCGAAGAAGATTGGGGATTGACCGTTACCACCCAGGATGAACACCACTCCAACATACCCGCCTCCAGAGGACCCATCTTCCTTCATGGCCTCGCTCACGAGCGCTCCGTCTCCGTACCTCAACCCCGAGCAGTTCGGCATGCTTCCACTCCCCGAATCGCCCGTCTCGTCGAGCGCGCCGCTTCCACGACACCGCCACACCTCCTCGATGTCTTCAGCTCCGCACCCACCGTCTCCGCTTGTGCAGGCTCCGTTGATGCACTGCTACGACGACAACACCCGACGCCGAGCCACTTGATGTTCTCCGACCGACTTTGATTCGCTCTTCAATCGCTTCAACCAATTTGCCGTCGATTTGCTTTTTTGCCTTCATGTTTGGATCCCACTCGCTGCTTTTTTCCGAAATCGACGCAGACGCCATGTATACCACACTCCTTCGACGCTCGCTACCACAACCAACCGGATCTCGAAAATGACCATGCTGGCCATTATTTGGACCACCCGACACTCCTTGACCACCACGCTCCGAACGATGACGCTCCCTACCACGATCGAGACCTGCACTGTAATGTGTTGTATTATACTTCACGCTCCTTGACGATACCCACCAAAGAAAGAAACGACGCTCCTTTTCATACCATGATACCCGATAGACACTCCTTTTTGACGACTTTATGACGACTTCATCGGTTATAGAATTCACTCCTTACGGATTCCGCCAACGGTGACGGAAGCACCGTATCCAAAATGCATAGCGACTGTTGTTTGTGTTTTTCAATGCCCGCACAAAAAAGCTAGGAGTTTTTTGGGAGTCTTTATTTTTGGGAAGCATTTGTTTGGCGCTCTTGATAATGTTTTGTGTTTACTGATATTGTTTTATGGATGTTTTTGCCGCGCCGGGCTCTTCACAGAGTCGACGGCAGCGAAGGGATACTACGGGACAGCAGCATGTATTTGTTTTTGCGATGATTTTTGTTTGGCATTTTGATTTTTGTTTGACCGAATGGACTGGTTCTATGAGGGACGCCAATGGGATATGTACGTTCTTGGGACGAGGATGAGAAACGCGAAGGGATATCGCGCGAGGGATAGACTGTTGTTTTGCATGCTTTGCCTGCTTTTTTATTTTTTTTCTGAGCGCTTGGAATTTTGGACTGCTAGTAACCTAGGACTTGATGTCTGGTGGCAGTTCGAAGACGTTCTGCCTGGAGATTAATTGAAGATCGACTGGAAGCGCCCCCATTATCTGGTTCCCCATGTTGAAGTGACTGATGCTCCTGGATGTGAATATGGTGATGATGTGCTGGAGCAAGTACCTTTGATGGTGGGGTACCTGGACAAAAATGGCTGGATGAGCACTCATTTTGCCCTATCGGCCTACAAAAGAAGCCTTATGAGGACTAAAAATATAGTAGGCTAGTTTCAATTGGAACAAAAAAGCTCTTGCTATTTTTCTAGATTTTGCTAGGTCCCTGTGGGTGGAGATGGTGTTTCGTGAGGTGATGATTTTCCCCAAGTTAGACATGAAGATGCCCAAGGTTTAGGTACCTTGGGGTTTGAGGTACTTTGACACTACCTACGCACACCTGACCTCGTCCGAAGTTGCTTATGGACTGCCATCATGTCCATGATTCCTCCTCGTGTTGTGATATTTTTTTGTGTGCTTATTCAGATTGAAGTTTGGGACTTGCTGATAGTTCATGGCACCGTCTGTTGGATCGTCGAGACTACACAAAGACAACCCAGGGGTCAGGTATGAGATACCAGGTTTTGTAAGAGCACGCCTCTAAACCCACAGTTTTCTTGGTGAGGTGGTCTGTGGCGTGTTCTATACTCACAGTACCTATACTTGTCAAGATGTAGGGCTATGCGTAGGAGAACAAGTAATGAGAACGGAAAGCCCGGGAATGGTGGAAAGACAAGACGGCGTTGGTGCACATACGCACACGCAGACCTCCCCCCTCGGATCCTTCAAGGCGCAGGCGGTTCCTTATTTACCGCCGACTGAAACAAAAGATCAAATACCAAGTTGGCGTAAGCGCAACGCTAAACGAACCAGGTAACATGAACCCTCTGGGCCGAGACCCCTTGCGTTGATCCTGTTGACAAGCTCCTTCTCGCACTCCAAGCCCGACTGGGAGGTGTTGAGCTAGCAAGACATGGGACGGAGATAATCTGAAATAAATCTCACCTCCCTGTCCCTGCATTCCCCTTCTTGTGCATCGCGCTTATCTCATCGCCGAGTTGCATGGATGCTACCGCAGGGGGGGGTGGGTGATCGGTGATAGACCGGCCCTTCTTCTTCTTTTTATAACTAATCTTGGGAAGTCAGCGGAGGTGACTCCCTAGCCAATACCCATTTGTCAGAATCTTATAACTTTATCAAGCTAGAATCGCAAGTGTGCTTTTTCCCATTTGCCTGCTCGGGAATACTTGAACTGGGTGTTTTCTCGCCTTGATCATCTGCGTGATCATCGCCCGCTTACAGCACCACTGGGAAAAGAAGGCCCGGGAGAAAAGCCGCTTGACGAATACCTATATTTAACTGTGTTGGGCACCTCTTGTGTAGCATGGTCGACATGGAAACGTGGCTTTTGATGCCGACCTTGTCCAATCCTCGAAACACCAAGTCGAGGCCTTGAGGGCGGCCTCCTTCAGCCTCGTACCACTACATCACTCAACCACCTCTGCAACTTGATTGTCCCAAGAGAGACAACCAAAATATGACCATATCTCGTGCTAGATGGTTCTGCCAATTAGGACCACTATTGTATACATTCTGCGTAAGAAGTGAGTTCCTGTGGTCCCTCTCATGCTTCACTTAGACAGTCCGAAACCATCCAACACCTTTAATCAGTGCCATATACATGTACACATATCTTTGCTCGACATATAATTCATGGCAAAAGAACAAGGCCGCGTGGTCATCTGTACTGGAGTGGCCTCATCCCCGAGGCGGATGAGTTTTGTTTCTCCAGGGCTTTTGAGGATGCTGAACGAGACTTCATCCCTGGCAGTCAAAGCCTATGCGCGGCAGAGTCAATCAAACCTAGAGTTCAGTTCCTACCTAGAGTGTGATTCTTTCTTTGCTGGCAGCTTGTGTCATTACCTGTGTGTCCACTGCCGCTGACAACTATCAGCGCTTTGTTACATACCTCCCTGATCCAACGTGTTGTCCCTTCGTGAGGTTCTCAGATCTTCTGAGGCCCTGAGCGGATCTTTCTAATAAAGTGGTCAGCTTGGATTAGCCATTCAAGACCCAAGAGGTTGATCCAAGTGTGTCGAGGTAAGTTCTGTTCCCTTCTCTTGATAGGAACACGGAGCTTAACCCAAGTCAACTGCTGCCTCTCGAATAATCACAAGAGGTTTGAAGCTGTAAGGAACACTCGTGTAAATGTTGACAGATCTGTTAGGAAGGACTCGACACTCACACATATATGCAAGATCTGGGTTTAGCGACACATAGCAAGTATGAACAGCGAGTGCAGCAGGATAGGTGGATTGTGATTCAAGCCGTGACTATTCCAACATCTTCGTAACCCCTTTCAAACCTCAACTCCTTTTGGTCTTACACGAGGCAACATCCAACACCTCAACGTCAACGCCCAGAAGTCACCGGCGTGTAGCTAATCCACTACCTAGACATCCAATCACGTTCCTCGCCGTCGGTTTCACCGCGAAGCAAGAGAAGAAATGCGCGAGGATGGTGCAAAAAAGAGAATCCGTGACAAGGAAAATGAGCGCAAGTCCGTCAGGGTGGTTGGTTGTTGGTATCAATATTTCCGTTCCCTCCCAAGTATTCGTATCCAGCCGATGTTACCCCAAAAAGACGACCGCCATTCCTCCGTCTAAAAAGTACAAAACGCAAAGAAGACGACGCGACTGCTGTGGGAGGTTCTGTTACCTCGAAACTGCGTCTGCTAATGCTGAAAACTCCAAGGCGCCGATGCAAAAAAAGATTGAAGTGGATCGTGTATGGCGAATGGTTCCTGTCAACTCCGGTATCATGTTTCGTCCATGCCGCTTCTTCCCGGGGCATCATCTCTCGTCTCAACAAGTCTCCATGACTTGGTCTTCGTAAGAAGTTCCGTCCGATATCCAGCCGTCTCAGAACCCCCAACCAAGCGTCGCACTCTGCAATCAGGCAGA
The DNA here is from genome assembly GCA_012931995.1 of Fusarium albosuccineum. Classification (NCBI taxonomy): domain Eukaryota; kingdom Fungi; phylum Ascomycota; class Sordariomycetes; order Hypocreales; family Nectriaceae; genus Fusarium; species Fusarium albosuccineum. Next base: position 10,469 of record JAADYS010000717.1, on the reverse strand, counting down.
CGTGCTGCTGCGAGGCCTGTTAGACCTTGGCCGATCTGGTGGGGGTAGCCGCGCGCTGTCACTCCTATCTCTCCCAGCGCCTTGACGCACAGCGTCACTGTAGCTCGGCACTGGCGGATGGTTATAGTTGGGACTTTGTCGTGGGGGAACCACAGTAGCGGCAGAGTTGCCTCGGCTACGGTTCATGACTCGTATCAACGGTGTGTTCTCCTCGCTATCAGTGCTGTATCGGCGGCCGTCCTCGCTGCTGGAGTGGTCAGGACTCTGGTATTCGGGTGGGGGATTCGTCGCGTCCTCCAGATGCAGATGCAAGGGGTTATGGTTGTGAGTCTCCTGCTGAGGTGCGGCATTGTTGCTAGCTTCGCCGTTCTCCTCATTCGGAACAAAGTGCGCCAACGAAATATCAGTCGAGCTCCTGACGGGACCTGGACTCGTTGGGGGGAGGATGCGGAAGTTGCCACTGCGGGTTCGTCCGTGCTGCGGGTTAAGGTTCGTGGATGGATTGCGCGTGTTATAAGAGGTCGCTGTTACCGAGTGACTGTGAGGTCGGCCTTGAGGATATGCTACGCCGTCCTTGGTGCCAGTTTCCAACAGAATGCTACCCTGCTCGGAGCCGTAGGGCGGCGGCGGTGCCAGACTTCCAGTGGCGGGGGCCAAACCCCATTTCTTGACATTGGCCTCGATGAAGACGAAGCCAGCCTGGCCAAAGTTGACGTGGATCATGGCGGGACCGTTGGCACCGATGGCAGGGAAGAAGTTCTGCGACTTGAGGCCATGGACCACCTCTTCGAGCTTCTTACCGTTTCGAGTAAAGAAAATGGCTCCTGTTCGAGGGCGATAACCTATTCCGACCACGTCGCCCTGTACCAGCGGGGGTCCGTAGGGGGTCGCGCCGAAGGGTTGGTTGTAGCGGCGGGATCCGGTGGACTGGTACCCAACGGAGTACTTGTGGTAGCCTGGGAGACGAATGTCAGTAGGTGATGACAGGTAGAAGAGCACAAGAGGTGTGACCAAAACTCACCGGGTAACCGAAAGAGAGGATAAGGCTTGGTGGCCATGCCGATACTGAGGAGGGTGGTTTCGGGCTTCTCGTATATCTTGGCTTCCCAGTAGTACACGTCGTTTTGCTTGGGAACGGGGAGATTGCTCATGACAGTGCATTCCGAGTCAAAGAACTCAATCTCGGTGCGAGCCTCGACAAAGCAGTTGGCGATCTCAAGCTCAGGCTCAAACTCCCACGCGGAAACACCCTTTTCCTGGATTGCGAGATATTGCGATAACGAGATATCAGTCTGCATAGATTCGGGAGGGTTCGCAGTTACCCAAGCTGTTGTGATGCACACGCGTCAGTAAAACAAATTGGATGAGGGATATGTAATGCCCAAGAGGGGGCAGAGAGCCCAGCGACGTACCCTTTGCCCGCAAGTATTCCTGACGGGACATATCATCCATGACCTCGAGGGCCTCGGCCTCATCACGCGCGAATGCCTGCTCATCATCGTATTCACCGGGTCGGCCGAGGCGATCGAGGATAATGCGGCCAGTGCTTGCGCAGCCGGAAACCCAGAAGATAAAGATGACGAGGGCGATAAGGACGATGGAGCCGAAGGATGACACGAGGCCGATGACGACGCCTGTAAAGGCGGATGACGGGGACGACGAGAACCCCATGATGGGCGACGCTGGAATCTGAGTCGGAATATCTCTCTCTAATCGTGGAAGCGACGAAGAAGGAATTGCGTTTGCTTCGAGTCGTATCGTGGCCGTCGGATCAATCGGTCGGTCGGGCACAGGGAACCAGCAAGGCACGACTCTTGGCGGACGGCGTCACCGCCGCGAATAGTGTCCAGGAATCAATCGCACGGCGAGGGAGGGACGCTAGTCGCAAGGAGGGGAAAGGAGAAGAAGGCGGCGCCGAAAAGAGGGTGAAGGAGGATGAGGATGGAACAAAGCAGAGGCCAGCGAGGGCGTTGGAGAAGGAGGAGGAGGAGAATGACGACGTGTTGATGGAGGAGGAAGAGAGAGTGAGAGGGTGGTTGGTGGGATCTCAATGTGGAGGAGGAGGAGACGACCAGAAGAGGCTCAGGCCTTGGCCCACGCGATGTCGCCACACAGACTGGTACTGGTTCTTGGAACAGGGGCCCTGAGTAAGGATACAGTAAGTAAGGCAAGGCAAGGCAAGGGACACGGAACGACGCTGGCTGGCGGGACAGCAAGAGAAGGGTGAGTGAGTGAAGGATAATGGCTCATCCAGTGATTGATAATGATGAGGCCAAAAAGCCAGGAAATAGAGTTGGCGCACCAAGTCAGGTACTGTACTGTACTGTAATGGTGAGGGTTATCTCGTGCCTGTCAGCATCAGAAGAACCTGGAACTCGCCCAGCTGCTGACGCGGGACGGATCCTGAGTGGTGACGGCACCCGGGCATTTCAGAGGTGACGGTTCCTGTCAGTGGGACACTTTCAGTGGATATCCTCACTGAGCTTTAGTGGGCTTCCGGCGGAGTACCCGCAGCCTCTGTCTGGGAGGGGCTCTGACGGAACCGGCGGGAGCGGGCGGGAGGTACCGGCAGTGGGATGCATGATGTTACTGATGAACGGTGCATCATGCGTGCTTTCTAACAGCAACTGTGGGGAACAAAGTACACGCAGTGTACCCGTTAAGTCCGGATCGCCCCAAGGCTGAGCAGAGTCGATCAAGTGGCTGGCCCTCTGGTCAAGGGTTGGTAGGTTTCCATCTGAACAAGGCCCCGGCAACCCATGAGCGGGAGACCGGGAGCCTGGAAAAGAATGCGAGCAAAAAAGCCCTAGGAAAGGCAGAATGCGACTTGATGACGACAGCCTTTTGAGAGGTGAAGCAGCTCGTGACATTATCATTTGGGCTAACCATTATCACCACAACACGCACAATGGCATGGAAAAAGAAACACCCCTTTTCTCGTCTCCCTTTCTTCATTGTTTTCTGCATAATAACACGGAACCAACAAAAACAACAAGAGACAGTCAAATTGGTTTCGGCCCGCGCGGCTACATGCACCAAACAGCAGCTCTATCTCCAGCTGAGGCGCCCCGGGTTTCATGTATGTTAGCGCCGTATCCGGCGACAAAGTGTCCTCCTGGCAGCTATTGCTTTCTATTTTCAGCTCCCAGCTCTCTCTTCTGCATCGCGATACGCCTTGTGCCTGAGCCTCTATCTCATCCGTTGTCTATGCATGAGATCTGCATCTTGGCCCAAGCAGCAGGGCCAACGTCGCAACCAACGGCGTTGCACCAGCTGTCAGAGGTGCAGAGGTTGTTCTTTTTGCTTTTTTAATTCATTGGGTCCCCCAGTTCTTTTCCGCTGCGTCCGGCGCTTCGTCGCGGGCATTTCTGAGACATGATCTTCTCGTAAAGAAAAGCGACCTGAGACACTGTAATGAATCTGACTCTGACTTTGCCGGAGCAACAGACAGAACTCGTTGTATCATGACCAAGAGAAGGGATGAAATCTGTCTTATTTACGCATCAGAATAACCTCGCCTCCCTTGTTAGTGGACGGAAGCGACTCACTAGCTGGATGGTGCCTCGAACGGATCGACCATCTCGAACCTTTTTTCTCCTTAGCGGATACAAACAAGATTGAGGGCCTGGAACATGCCGATCATCAAAAAAGCTTTCGTTAAACGCCTTTATTCATCGATTTAGTGCATAGACTATTTCGTCTTCTATCAATCTCAAAGACATGACCGGCCATATCCGTGAGCATCCGTAATAATCCGATATCTACACTCGTATACACGTACATGAATAGCTTCTCATCGCATGCAGCAAAGCCAGAGTAAAGAACCCAATGTCCGCAAAAAAGAAAAGTCCAACCCCATGTTTCCTTCAGCTCACCTCATCTCACTCCACCTGAGACTCACGACTCCTCCTCTCCCCTTGCGCGTCGATATCCACGCTCAGCCCTTCTCGCCCTCCGCTCCTCCCTGGCCCTCTCTCTCTCCAGCTCCCTCAGCTCAGGCATAGGGTGGTGATAGCTCTTGGTGCCCAGGTCACTGCCCGACTCGCCGGTTGTTCTGGTCACCTGCGATCCGTCCAAAAGACTCTCGCTCGCCTGGCTATCCCGAGTGTAGCTCTCGGCTCTTTGGTAGCTGAAGTCTCGACGGGCTACTCGGCCAGCTTCACGCAGACGTCGGGCCTCAGCGCGCATGCGTTCCGTCTCACGCTCAGCACGACGATCAGCGACGGAGTAGACCTTGCGAATGCCGGGGTTGGACTTGGTCGGTGTGCCAGTAGGTGTCGTTGTAGGTGTCGTCTGGCGGTTCGAGAGAAGGTTTGACGAGACGTTTGATTCGGTACCTGCGTTTGTAGATCCATCCCACTGCGAGCCTTCACTCTCCTTGTTTAGTCCGCCCACGCGAGCGGCCTTTTCATGGCGGTAGTTGCGAAGTTCATGCTTGGCATCCCGTTCAGCATCCTCGTCCTCTACTCCCGCCTCGCCAACGAATCGATGCTTGGCCTTCTTGCCTCGCTTCGCACGGTCACGGTCTCGCTTCTCTTGCTTGCGGCGTCTCTTCTCACGCGATGCAATGTCGCTTGCTCCAGCCGTGATGCCGCTCAGTGCCGTGCTCTCTGTGATGACTGTTTGGCCGTCGTCGTCAGCCACGTCTTTGTAAACGCTGCCGCCGCCTAGATTCGTGGGTCGTGTTGCGTTGGAGAGGATTGTGCCATTTGGACCTGTACGCCGCAGCACCGTAGATTTATAGTCGTCCCAGTCTGTCTCCTTGAATTGGAAACCGCCGTTCTTGGCCCAGAAGAAAAACCAGATACCAGTGCACACAAAGGCGACGCCGATGAGGGCAAAGAGAACGAAGAAGCCAACGTTGTTGATGTTGTGAGGGTCAAATGAACCAGAGTCAGGCTCGACAGTCGGCTTATGTCTGTCCTCCTTCTTGTCGTCGTCGTCATCGCTGTCACGAGCTAGCAGCACCTTGCTGGCGTCGAGCAAGTGGCCCGAAACCGTAGAGAGGGCCTCGGCGGCACGAGGGGCATGATGCGTGAGTGAAGGCACGCTTCGCAAGGTGCGAATGATTGCGGGTGCCATGATGATGTGTGTGTGGAATGGAGAGGTCTCGGTCGGTGATCAAGATGGTCGGGTGCGACCTGGGCTTAGGATGCTGGAGCCCCAGCCGAGCTCAGTGGTGATAGACCAGGTCGTCAAGCTGGGTAGAATTGTTGTCCCCGGGGCGAGGGGGATTTGTTTTTGTCGATGGCGGTTTGTTGGACGGCGTAAGTGATGATGTCGAGGAAGTCAGTGTCGTTGTGCTAAGGAATAAGGTAAATGGGAGGAAGGCCGCGCAAGTCTCGGTCAAAGTGTTCGCTTGTGCTTGGTTAACCCAGAAACGAGGCCCGAAAAGGCCGTGGCTGGGGTGTGCAAAGAGAGGTGGTTGGCACTTCAACGTGCGTCAGCGTTTAATCCAACGCTCTGGAAGCCCTTCAGAACAGAAAAAACAAGGCTATGACATCAAGTGTAAACATTGATGCAGGATAAATAGACTGTTAGAGTTTTGCAACCCTTCGTTCTTTCATCGCGCCCTTTTTTCTGTCGTGAACGCTTCCTTGGTCTCGATACGTACCAGCCACTGGCCGTGCTAGAAAAATGACGTCGGAAGTAAACAGCACCTCTGCTGGCCCGACAACCATAACCTTACGCCCCTTCTGGATTTCCCAAGCTCATTCAGCCAATCAACGCCACCCACGACTTTGACCCCCGCTTCAGCCCGGAATGGCTCCACAGCTGCCGTCCGGCGACGTATTCTACTGGCTTCACTCCTCCCAAGCTTGCATCGCACACGCCCTCCTCCCGCCGATTCGCGCCGTCGTCCTCCCGGAGCCCCGAAATCGACTCCGGGGCCCGATTCTAGCCCAAGCACAGAAGATTCTGGCGCCGAAACGGGTGCCACCCGCGAGACAAGCCCCCAAGCGACTCGCCTTGTCAGCTGTACTGTATCAATGCCGACAATAATGTCCAAACACGCCTCAAGCTTTAGCTAGTGCTGACCCGACTTGTGCTTCGAGGCGCATGACGCTTCCCCTGTTGGGTTTGACCCCTGAAGCAATGCCTAGAACGGGAGACTGTCCGGTACCACGACACTCAAAGTTATGTGGTCCGTACCATGGAGCCGGATACGATGTATCAAATGTTCTTTCTGCCCCTGAACCTCGGATGACGAAAGGAACACCGAGTTAATGCTCGAACCGCTATCGGATCAGGGCCATGCATTAACCACCAAGGCCCCTATCCGATTGTTGCGTCTCACGTCAAATAAGTGTATCTGAGACAAGGACTTGTAAAACACATAACTTTCATGCTATCGTCACACATTCCTCCCACCACACAAGCGCAATGCTATTTACAATCTAACAAATCACATCCATCCCCGACCATGCCATCTATCTTGTTCCTGCTTCCTCATATCCACAATCCATATCTGCACCCTTTTAAGTCCTTTTCGTCCGTCCGCAACCTTTGGTGTCCATCGATCCCCCCACAAAACACAGCCCAGACATCCATCCATGCGAAAACGGGCAGACCTGAGCATAGCTGTTCAGTAGGTCCCCTCTCCTTCACCCAGTCTAACCGCCACATGTTTCGAACACCTGAATCGAGAAGCCAAACAGAAGGATCATGCCAATCGTAACAAAATGATTATTCTCTGCCGGGCAGCAGATGAAGGCGCGAACCTCCTTTGCCCGTACAATCTATCGTTCTGGGTGACGCGGGTGGAACAAACACTCCAGCCAAGTCAGCTTCCTCCTCTTGCGCCATGCTCAACAATGCGATACACTAGCCACACCCAGTACCATGGCTCACGTAGCTTCCCCCAGGGACGCGTATGCAAGTCCGGTCGTAACAATGAAAGAAATATCGGGGAGTCTAGATAGTCCCAAACCCACCCCCAGCCCAATCCAGTGGACAGGGGATCATCATGATGAACTAGGTAGCCCCAACCTTCCGCCAAAATAACGTGTCGGTAAACAGCTGCCGCCAAGTGACAATCTTCCATTCCACAAAAGAGGACATCCTTGTATCCTTCAATTACATCAACCAAATCGTATCGCACCCCTTTTGGGTATACATGATTTCCAAGACAGGGTAGTAGGCCGTCAATAAAGCGCCGTTGGTATATGCGAGCTGAGGCAGAAGGAGACGAGGCTGAGAGACAAGCCGATCGTTCCGTGTCCTGCCGCCATCACCGCTTTTGGGGTATCAACTTTTCCTGCCATGAGGCCAATGAGTGGGCTTCGACCCACAAACAAAAGCATAGGGATACAGGTTCAACGACAAATTCCATGCTAAAACAGAAACCGCGACTGCGCGCAGCATGGTGCCCACCAAATGCCGGTTGTGAAAACGACCAACAAGATCTAGGATTAACGATGAAGCACTGCTGGTATCCGTCGCGTTCCGGGGGCAAGGAAAAATAGAGGATATGAGAAACAGAGAAAAAAAAAATGAAAAAATCAATCCAAAACATCGCACGCTGATCATCAACTTAATCATCTCTCATAAGAACAAATCATCATCAAAAAATGTAGTCATCGGCAAAGGCCGGGTCGTAAGGAGCATGGTTGGGGATATACCCGCGGTGCGAGTCTGACTGGCTGGGGGCGCGCGCTCGGTAGGGCAAAGCCTTCTGCTCAATCCGACTCCTGCCGTCCTCAATTTGGTAGACAGTGCTAGCACGATCGCTACCAACACGAGAGCCGCCAGTCCGGCTGGTGAAGGTGATTTCGCCTCCGTCGGCGCACTGGATCTCAGCACCTGGTACTCGTACGACAGCTGAGCCTGAGACCTTAATGGTGACGTTGTCGGTGTCGCTAGATGAAGACCGAGTGAGACCAGTGGTGTTGCTTCGCTTGTACTCGCTTTCATCGTGGCTGCCGCTGCTTCGTGTCGACCGGCTGCTGCCACCCCCAAGCCGAGGATTGCTGGCCTTGCGTAGGGTCTCAGCAGTCAGAGGCATAGCGGGACCACCATTGATGTCGTCTTGGTAGCGTAAGGCATCCAGGTACTTGTCCTCGTCAAGGCTCACGCCGCCACTACCCAAGGCACGGTCCCCATACAATGAGTCTCTGCGGCTGCGAGCGGGGACAATGTCAACTCCATGCTGCTCATAGGCGACAGAGCCACGGCGAGTACGGGCCAAGGCTGTGCGACGATCAAAGTTGGGCTCAGGAGACATATCGGCGAAGAGAGAAGCGTCGTCATCATAGCTTTGCTGGTCCACAAACCCAACACGGCTTCGGGCAGAAGGAGGGGGTCGCGAGGGAGTTCGGCTCTTCTGCCGAGCCAACGCTTGTTGAGGTGGTGGTCGGAACGGAGTGGTTGGCGGCAATGCGGACTTAGGCCGGGGGATATTATCAGGGGGAGGCATGCGCCTGCGGTCCTCATCGTTCTGTTGTTGATGCTTCTTTGAGCGAGAGGCACGTCGAATAAGACGAGGATCAGGCTCATCCTCATACTCCTCTTGAGGGAATCCGTAATTAGATGGCGGAGGCTGCTGCCGATAACCTATAGCAGAGGCTGGCCGTTCAAACCGGTTCCTAAGGTGGGAGTGTCCCTGTTGCATATGCATATCGAAGAAACCAGGAGTGCCGGGGCCAGGCGAAGGCGGAACACCGACCACAGAAGGAGACTGTCCTCCGGGGTAGATGGGAGGTGGTGGGAAAGAGCCAACGGGGAAAGAAGGTTGAGATTGCTGAGCGTGGTGCCAACCTGCATGGGCAATGGGAGGAGTGCCGGTTTGTCCAGGATAGTAACTGTTGGGTCGAGTTTGAGCGCGGGGACGCATGCCCGAGACGGCAGGCTGCTGGACACCGTAACACGAGGGGTCTTCGACATGACCTCTGCGGTACTGTTGAACGACAGGCTCGGTTCTAGACTGGGTAAGAGATGTGGGCCGGGTCTTCCTGGCAGGTTTGGGCTCGCGCTCCTTCGCCGCCTTGGCTTCGGCGCGGACCTTTCGCTGTTGTTGCTCGGCTGCTTCCTTTTGTTTCCGCTCCTTGCGGCGTCGATCCTTTTCACGCTGTTCACGGTCGTATTCCCGGCGGGCGCGCTCCTCTCTGCGATCCTCTCTGCGATTACGTTCATCAGAGTCGGTCAGCCCGTCACTCGGCGACGAGTCGGTTCTCCTGTTAGAGTACCGCTTCTCACCACGGGATTTGCCGGTGTTGGGGCGTTCCTTGTAAGGGCCGACGGGAGCTTCAGAGACGGCATATCGGCGGGTGGACTCAATGCCCTCGAGAACTGAGCTGCCAGAATCCTCCTCGGCATCCTCAACATAACATACGTGACGTCCCGACATTGTGGATTTGGAACGACGGGGTGGCTCGATCAGAGTTTGGTCGCCCCGAGGGAGCGTTTGATCAAAGAGAGGGGCTCGTCAGTCTCCAGGAAGGGCCGCGCTAGGGCGGGACGGGACGGCGAGTTTATGCAATCGCAGGCGTGGGCGGTGAGGAGTCGGCAGCGGTGACGGTGGCTGCAATCGCGAATGCGGTGCTTTAACGTCCCCTTTTGTCTAATCGGGCGGCAGACATAGGAGAGTTTTCAGGTTCGTTGATGAAGGCAGCGTAGGCTGAAAAGGTCGCGGGTAAAATACTGTAGCTGAGATGGTCGAATAAGGCGGTGACGGGTGTGGCATAGACTAGGGCGCTGGTTGATGCAGACACTAGTGACGATGCCGATACTGAGGTTGTAGTAGGTCAAGATGATAGCGATGCTCGACTTGAAGCGAGAGCAAGACGATTGAGACGAGAAAGTAAGGGAGCCGTTTAAAAGACAAGGTATCGAATTGTCATGGGGGAAGGAAGAAGAAGAGGGGAGGAGGGGAAAGCGACGGGCATGGATGGACGGGATGGTCTGTTTTCAATGAAAATGGTGGTAATTTCAGGGCCCGGGGGGGTTTAGCTTGGGATGGGGGCGTGTGATACGCTGCCCACACATCCTCCTCATCCATCCACTGCTCTAGCGGAAGGGGCAGGCCAGCGGCAGCACGCCCAGTGGCGCGTTGTGATCCGTCATCGACCGCTAAGGTCCGCCGTGGCCTCTGTAGCCAGGGGGTAGCTGTCCGGCAGCCAGAGGCCACTGCAGGAGTACAAGTCATGCCAGCGTTTGAGCTCAGCTCTGAAGGAGAACCCGAGCCAGAAGATTCCCCAGACACGCCCCAGTGGCATGCTTTTTGAGGGCACCCACGCTTTGCTGTCTGAGAGCTGGAGGGGAAAAAGACAGAAAATTGTGTGTGCGCGTGTGTTTTCAGTCGTCAGAGCCAGTGCGTCTCAGCACCGGCGAGTGAGATGGGGAAATGGCAGGCGTGTGGGTTCGAGTTGTGGGCGTGCGTGAGCGGATGTGGGCAAGTGCGACCCAGCAACACCGCAACGCTGCAACACAGGAAGCAAGGGGGGAAAGAGACGGGGAATGGGGGCAAGAGC
>JAADYS010000715.1:0-11493 GCA_012931995.1 Fusarium albosuccineum | reverse complement strand
GGTTAGATAAAAGGTCTAGATATATTTTAATAAATTACTTAGGCTATAGCTAAATTTATATATATTTAATATAATATAGTAATATATAAGCCCTAGGCCTATTACTTTATTTAGGGCCTTATTAAGTAAATTAATTTAATCCCCTTTTTAATATATATTTCACTCTTAACCCTTTTATTTAAGAAACTTAACTCATATTATAATTATAATTAGGTTTAGCAAATTAATACTATTAGCACAAATTAAAACATATATTAAATACCCAGGTGTAATTAATGCATAAAGCGGTATAAAAATAGGAAAAGATAGCTATAGGCTTGCTTATAAACGTATTGTCCTAAGCCATAATGCAAAGTCATGATGAAATTAGAAGAACGAACTTTCGCTTCATAGCTCTTGAGGTAAACTCGCTAGTGACTGGTAGATGTTTCTGCTTGGCTAATTGGTGAATGAATTGTTGAAAGTGGTGTCGACAAAGGGTGGATTTATCGGCGCGGACAGTAACTAAATTCCGTGCCTCAAAAACATTCCGCCTGAAAAGGTGTAGATAAGTCAAGCATCGTCGCTAAGCAGGCACGCGTAATGATAAATTCATATTCTTATTACGCCTTGGTAGGCATCCACCGGGATTAGCAGCTGTGTCGGAATGTTTTTAGTCCCTTGAAGTTGACTGACTGATTACGAGTTCTATGTCAACGACGTCGTGTACAAATACTTCTTGGCTCATATTGCTACTACATTGTCTATGCTGTTATATATGAGCTTTAAGCTCCTGGTAAGTTTGCTTATGATTGAAATTGGAACTAGATCATTTTAGGTGTTCCCATCTCATTTGTAAAGTCGATCTTAGGTCATGGGGAGAATGTGACTTTTTGGTATTCACTCCTGTTTTTGTCTAATATCTTTAGATGTTTACTGGCTGTTTACTGATGGGGATATTATTCTTGTTAGTTCTCACGTTAGGGGAATACATTATAAGCAATTGAAATGATCTATGTTCGGTCTGTACTAAATAACGGTGGCTTGCTTGTGTCCAGGGTTTCGTATGTTGAGTACCCAGCCAGAAATTAACAATGAAATGGCAAACGTCTTACTTGCAGATGACCTTGTAGCTGCCAAAGTATCCACCGCTGGAGCGGCACTGTCCATCAGCGATAGCCTTCTTACCCGACTTGCAGCGAGAGTCAGAGTAAACAAACACTGCCCAGTAATTATTATTTTGACCGTCAAGACGTTTGGAAACGAAAGGGTGTACTCACGCTGACAGTCATCAGCCGTCTCATAAACCTTGACGGACCGGATAGTGTGGCCATCATCAAGCTTTCTGCACTTGTTGTTGTCGCTGCCGTGCAGCATCAGTTCTCCCAGGTTTGGCTCAACGCAGTTCTTGGAAGGCCAGATGCGAGCTGAGACAACATTGCTGTTGGGAGGAGGTGTCGCGGTTACGCCCATGGCGAAGGCAGCGATGGTAGTGACGATGGTGGTGAAATGCATGGCGAGGAGTTACTTCCGGGATGATATTTGATTATGTGTCTTGGTGAGTTGTTTCTTGCTTTGAATGTAGAGGTTGTGAGTGAGTTGAATCGATAGCCAAGACGGATCACCACCATCTCTTAAATACTCGGGATATCACGGTGTTTGCATTCTTTCGAATAAAAGTCACTGCAGAGCCCTACGTCATTAGTTACTGCAAGGCGAAGCTGTCACATTCCCACATCAGCGAGGTAGTATCGATGACATGTGTCTGGATACGAGATGTCGTGTCAGCGCTACTGCATGTCTCAATCCACTGATCTCCAGGCCTAACCTCTGCGCCGCGAGGCCATTGAGCTACATTTCCTTTTCAGGACTTTTGTGTTTCCTTGCATTGCATCGTTTATTATTCCGACAATGGTTAATGGCCTCGGGCGAGTTCTCTCACCTGATCGACCTCGTGTTTCTGCTGGTGAGATGATTCATTGACGACATGCATACCTCCTCTGGACCGCAAAGGTGCCTTCTAGACGATACATACGCGTCTAGTGGGTAAGAAAGGAAAGAAAGCTTCCAGCGTAGAGCGCGCCTTAAGTCCGCCAAATAACCAACTTCGGTGGCGGAAAGCCGGCTGTTGCACAACCACGTTTTCGGGCCAACGCGACCAGCAAACCTCTTCAACGTTATCCTCGATAGTAGATAACTTGCCGTGCTGAGTTAATGTTGTCTAATTATCTCTTTTCATCGAGAAAATATTCGTCTTTGTTGACTTGGACGCCCAACTCTGCTGGCCGTAGTTCCCGGCTCAAAATGCCGAGTGTCGTCAGCCTTTTATGCTAAATTTAGTACCGCATTCCCCCACAGATGCATTTGGACCCCATCATCAGCAGCCTCGCCGCGTACTGCCGCCGACGATCCGACTGTGCCGTAGATCTTATAAGCCGGAACTGCTGACATGCACACACCGCAGCCGAATCGGCGTAAAGATACGATGTTGCATTCGTCCTCATATTTCCTCGTTGGATATATCGTTTGCTCACGGGCGGAGCTGTCGGGCCATTTATTGGGCCTATGTTGAATACAGAGGCCTTCCTTTCAGACTGTACGAGGCGTTGTCGTGGGTCACTCATGAATAACCTTATGCGTGCATTTGGAGTTGAAGGTACCTACCTATTTGGGTAGCTCAAATCATCTGGTTAACGGGATGCATTCGTAAAAAGGAGCGGCCGCTCCTTGTTTTGATAGCCATGATAGAAATACGAACCGACTTTGTCAACCGAGGTTATGTGGCCGTAGGTGGGGCTTTGGTGACGGAATGTTCAAAGAGCTGGTGACGATCGTATTACAAATAGGCTGGTGTTTTTTTATTTACGGATCTAGTAAGCTGCAACCTACAGTCTGGCCTTTTAGTTGAGCAGTTTTGCAGTCGAGACAGGCATGACGTTTACAAACAGGCTGACCATGAACCGCTGCGTCACGCAAAGGAATAGGATCGATGTCTTAGAGTAATTACCCTCAGGCTACAGCTCTACAGGAGACGGGATATCGACATATTGCATAGTGAGGGAACTTCTGCGTCCCGGATACGCCTATATACGATGCTCGACATCCGGGTTCCCCGACGTCACTATTCGTTTGACTTGTCACCTCATACGCTCAATTTGATCTGCAATCACGCAGTCCAAGACTGGCCCACATCAGGGACGTGGCAAGATCTGACTTGTGCTCTTCTTTGTGGCAGGCAAGGCGGGTGACCGTAAATTATATCAGACATATGGAGGAATGATGGGATAGGACTCCAAGTGGTCTAACTAAGCTCTGTCGACTAGTGGGGATTAAAGCCTGTTCAAGGACTGCCTCATACCCTCACTTTGGTCCACGATGGAATGCTGATTGGCATAAGGAGCAGAGAATGGCATATCATTGTAGTGATTAACATCCTCCGAGCTACTACTCGACTGACAAGGATGTCACCTGTGTGCCATAACTATAGCTGTTTCAGGAACCTTTCATTATTAGGGCCCGAGCCGTTGTTGGGCCATCCGGAAGGCGAGTGAGGCTGAGGTCGTTGACTACTAGTGGCCAAGCCTTCGGGGTATTCATCGTATTAAGCTGACTCTCGGTGACTGGATTGCATCTCTAAGTTTTAGCTGTCTATTCTAAAGTGTCTTTTGGGTTAACAAAGGAAAAGTGTCTGATGGAGTTTGTGACTGGTTACTCCAGAAATCCAAAAACGCTCCTCACAAGGGCGATGCCCAGCACCACAAGCCATACAGCCTGAAAGCCCACGTACTTCCATTTTGATTCGTTAAAGATTAAACCTCCGCTATGTTGACTAATGCTCGCATCCTGAACCGACTTTGTTTCAGGACTCTTCCATGAGATTGCACGTGGTAAATTGCCCCAAGAGTCGTCGAGAATAGTCAACAAAGACCAAACAACGATTCCGGGAGACATGACAAAGAACCAGACAATCGATGGAACCAGCCAGACGATATCTGATGCCTCAGTGATGTCGGGGCCCAGTTGAATGGTAAAGATCACTTGAAGTGCCAGGGTGTAGAACATGTCTGTTAGCCAGGCGCTTCCACTTACTACTGGCGCATCACAGCCAAGCGCGCATTTTATGACGAACCAAAAGGTAGCCAGAGGGATCAAGCGTGCTTTGATAATATTATAGACGTGCCAGGATGACAACTGGCCCACCATCCAGGGATAGTATAGTGTCTCGATCATAGTCCCTCGAGACCAACGGACCTGTGAGGCGTCATTATCCAAGGGATGATCGCTGTGTAGAGAGATGGCACCACTCACCTGTTGCTTGATCCAACCAACGAATTCGCAGGGGGTCTCTGTCCGAATAATTGCAGTGGGTACGTAATGCACGCTGTAGCCAGCCCACAAAAGCCTCGTGGTCAAATGCCGATCTTCATTGGTGACCTGGATCCAAGAAACTGGTATTAGAACCTCTGGGGAGCTCACTCATTTCGATACAACACATACCGTTCGATGTCCACAAAATGTCTGGGTATACCACGGTACCAGGACTGACTTGAGCGCTGAGACACGGAATCCTGCACAGGGTCCAGGCTGGCACTCAGTTGCACCAAAGATAGAACCCTGGCATTTTGCAATCTGTTGTTCGAACCAGTAGTGTGACGCTGTCATGCGCGACAGGAAGGTTGGCTTCGGATGTACGAAGCGAAGGTGACCTGCAACGCCGCCAATCTTTGAATCCCTATCAAGGCACGCAGCAATCTGGCCCAGCGCTCCAGGATAAAGTTCTGAATCCGAGTCCGTACTAAAGAGAGGTTCGATTCCCAAATCTTCCGCAATTGCTGTCGCAAATGCTAGCGTTGTCATAAGAATATCTTTCTTCGAATGATGCGGCTGGACAATGCAAATTGCCTTAATGTCCTCGATCGAACGTGGGGCCAGAGCTTCGCTCAACTCAGAACGAATCCAGTCCAAAAGATACTCCATATGGTCATCTGTGGTTTCGCCGCTTTCAAGCTGCCTGAGCTCTTGTGACATGATGTGTCGGTCCAGCCTTTGTGATAGTCGTTCTTGTAATCGAAGTACCACGCCGTTGGGGAAAGTCTGTCGAAACAATCAGCACAAAGGTCTTGTGATACTTGGAACAAAGTGCGAATTATCTTGTCTGTTCTTACCTCCAGGAAAGTATTAACCATATCCTCATCATCCACCGTGTCTCCATCGATCCCGGCCACCACCTTGGTACAGTCGGGATCCTCAGCGAAGCCGCGCAAGCAATTTCGATATAGCTCCTCATCCTCGCGCCATCCAACAACCGTGGCGATAACTCCTGACGAGTAGCTTTCCTGCTTGTCTTCTACACATACCCCCAGGCTCTTTTCTGCCGTTGTGAAGAGCCCGCGTTGGCGTCTGGTGTATATGTAGGTAACAACGAGTTTTACTATGAGGTCGGCTGTCATAGTGAGATATCCCATTCTCACCGTCAGAATACTCGCCAGGAATAAGACGGCGGAGCCAAGGGCCGTAAGGGAGGCCTGTAGGAGGCCAGGAGAGACCTGGTTGGTGACCCTTGCCATTATTGAAGCGTTGATAATTTCCCCATGAAATCAAGCAATCGAGAAAAATGAGCGTCTGTCGATGTTGTCATCGAACTGTTAAAAGCATCTCGAGATGTGAGGTCAAGCGGAATCGTCAGGGTTCAAGCTGCATGGCTGGCTATATGACTATAGCTGACAAGTATTTATTGGCGATCCTTGCATAATTTAGGCATTTAGGAGCGGCATCGCAAAACGCCGGCCCCATCCCGAGATGAGTTTCAATTCAAGCCCAAGGCCTCGTCCCTGCATTGTATTTAGAGTTTGCCAGGATCCCTGCCAGAATATGGGCGGCAACTCAACTCACTAGTGCGGTTCGCCGGTTCAATTACCTATTCTAGCTCTCTCGGGCAGGGGTTATTATGCGCACGAACAAGCTCAGCAAGCATAAAGGCTATGAAACTTTCTCAAACAATGTGGCGGCGGGAATGAGAGCCTAGAACGGTCTCTGTAAAAGGAGACAAAGTTTCGGACGGCACCTAAACTCGTGCGATTGATTATGAGTGTACCCAGCTTCTATGAAACGCTGGCTAGCTACTTTCTAATGATATTCCAGACATCTTCAACCTTTTCATACCTAAAAGTCCCCCTTCTCTTGAGAAGGACTTGAATGACAGAATAGACTAGACCGCCTCCAACAAGAATAAAGAAGAAAATAGCAAGTGGGCTGCTCCAAGAGGAACCATCATGAGCACCAATATTGGCCAGCCTGATATCCGGCCCACACGTCCCGTTAAACATGATATCAGGCTTGAATGGGCATTCTGGGTTCACCTCCAACGAATCTCCTGGCTCTGGGAAGTGAATACAGCTACCGGCGTTTGCCGTCCAGCAGCCATTGCCGTTGTTCGCCTCGAACATGAGCGGTGCCTGTTTGAAACGCTTCTCGTGGTCTGCGTCCGGTGTATCCTTGTACCCTTCGCCACCCAAAACCATGACTGGGGCGCAGTTCATGAACATCTCGGGTACGCTCCATCGCCCATACCACGTCCATGCCATGACGACGCGTCCGACGGGGACCCATTCGGGGATTGTGAAGTTGAAGACGCTCGGCAAAAGGACTGTGGGGGAATCCCCATAGTTGACCTCAGTGAGGTTGCGGAGGGGGCAACCGCCATGAATGGAATGGATCACGCGCCACTCGCTCTTGATCGTCGGTTTCAAGTCGGTCGTGATTGAAATTTGACAAGATCCACCTCCGTGGCTAGCGCCGCCCATGGCTCTGTTGGGATTGCCACTCATCAGCGGGGTGTTCAAACCAGAAGTCGGTAGGATAGGGATAGGTAGAAAACCCACTGCAGATACTGGGTTGAGCCGCGTTCCCAGATGTTCATGACACCATCTGGCTCATAGTCTACTTCGCCTTTGCAAGGCCAATTGGAACCATCCTTCTCCATCGGCCCATTGTCCCGGAGCTGGCTGGCGAAAGGGACCGGATGCTGCATCAATGTGTGACTCGTGGCGCTCTGGATCAAGATTGAAACTGCGACAGCCAAGAGACTGTTGAATCCACCCCGCGACATCATTTTGGCTGGTAAGGAAAGCAATGGTCGAGTTGACAACGTGGCTGACAGGGGCGTAATTCCGCCGGGCTGGATAACTAAAGATCTGACAGGAAGGTAAAGACTGATAGGAATTAGACACAAGGAGATAAAACAGTTGGATAATCCGGTTTAGGTTGGGAACAAGCCCGTCGGTTGACCCCTTATATGCTTATACGAGAGCGCGGAGATTAGCCTGCCAAAACAGCTCAGTCGTAGGCTCTTTTACCTTTCGCATAAGGATTGGCGTTGGGCTAGGACTCCTTCAAACGCTTTATTCTGGCATACGCTGACGTCGACCTGTTACTCAATTCTCCGGCATTCTACAGGTCTTGGTCACCCTGCACATTTAACTTCAGACTATCCTGGAGAGATTCAGAACATCCTGCCCCTGAATCCGCAGCCGCGCAGATGCGCAGCCGGCACGTTTTTGCCTCTTTTACAGTAGCCTGGCACATATTCGCTTGTCGCCGCCTTGGGTTTCAACGGCCCAAATTGCCCCTGTATGAAAGACCCTGTCTTGCAAGTGCCGAGGTTGGTGCACGTTAAGAATCTGCCGATCGTCAGCCCTGGGAGGTAAGCGAGCCGAGGCCAAGGCCCACAGCCCCCGAAGTTGCGGCCGCTTTGTATCAAGTTATGGTTACATAGTGGACCCTGCGCAGAGAAGCTTCGGGGAACCCAGGCCCTAGTCATTAAACTGAAACTACTATTGGCTAGCCCAGATCATCATTGTCTGCAGCAAAAAAGCTAATCTCGAAGAAGCCAGCCCAGATCATTGGTGGCATGGTATTGAGCCTTGCTGATGCAAACTCTATTAACCCAGGGTTCCTTATTCTGGGCAAGGCCCGCAACAAGTCAAGCCTTCAAGTCCAAATCAAGCCGACCCCCCTAACTTCCAAGGCAAGCCAAAGGGGTCAGAAGTTAAGCCACCTAAGGCTCTAACTTAAGTCCCATTTAAGTCAATAGTAGCCCGATTAGTTATAATAATAGAGATCTAGGGTAGCTATCTCTCTCCTTAATTACTTAGTAAAGAAAAAGTAGCGGCCCTATAGGGCTTTTCTTTTTTAGGCTTAGCCTTATAACCTAAGCCTTTAAGTCCAAGTCAAGCTAATACCCCATTTTTTTTAAGCTAAGCTAGGCATTTAGCCAATCAATTTAACCCCCCTAAAAATTGGGCTTGACCATTTACTACTCTGCCGGCGGCAGCTAGTGGTCGTTGCAAAGCTTAGTGGTGCAACTATTGCTGCGGGGATTGGGAAGGATTTTTGGTACCTGCAGAAGCTCGAAACCGCAACCGAATTTTCGGATCTGGCAGTCAAGAGAGAGACATCGCCCCGGGGTATGAAAAGATCTCTGCACCTGCCATATACACATTTAGCTTTTGGTTAACGTGGGACTCAAATGAAACTCGCCTCGTGTTTCGAGGGCACATGGAGGAAATGACAAGAAAAACTTCATTTCTACTAATAAAGTAAACTTTCCCAGAACTTGGTCAGACGATGAAGAGTTTACGAACCATATTCTGCCCCTTGCATAATCGGACCCTCCCGCCACGGCAGTTTAGTCCCGTGCAGATTCTGTCTCCCGTCGCCTTCCCGCGGAAGGGGAATGAAGCCCCTTTACCCGGTACTACGAGCTCGTCGTTGCATGAAAATAACGCAAGTGGAGGATGCATAGCTTTTGACACACTTATGCCCATGACCATCTTGCCGGTACTGGCGCAGACTGGTAAGCCACAGCATCAAGGATGCCACCACGATGTAGTTTAGAAACATATTGACCTGTTAGGCTAGCCAAGCATGGGAAAGTCTGTTTAATGCGTCAAAAAGAGAAGTATAAAGACGACTTCTAGAATGCACAAGATAGGATAACAGTCCATCCTGTCGTCATTGAAGCGGGCCAGGAACCCACCAAGCCAAAGGCAAGGGGAAATCAAGCAAGAACAAGCGGGGTTTGACAAGTCGTAATCTCCTGTTTTTGACTTTATCGGCCAACATGGGAATTTTTCCCGGCCATCGGATTGAAGCTCCTGCTGCGCTAACCCGGCCCTTTGGAACCCACTCGATGTGTTCTTCATGGAATCATTGAAATTGATGGTACCTTCTTATCTCCGAAGATCCGTTAGCAAATAACAGTAGACAGTATACAACGATGTAAGCCCCTTGACGATCGTTAATAATAACGGAAAGTAGCAGAACACCGGTATTGCCGACGACGTAGAATATGTATATGGATAGTTATACTATTACCCGAAAGGAATACAGTCCCGTTTCTTTTAGATTTATGACTACCAGGGCACAATGACGATTATCCGTTAGCCTTCACCTTGACAGAGCTTGGGTGACCAAAGAGTGTCACTCAGCCATCCTGCACATTACCATATGGATGAGCGTCATTTTTCAGGCGGATCTCTGCCAATCTCAATCTTACTTACTAGGCACTAAGTTTAACATTTATCCTTTCTCGTGTCGAACATATTGTACCTATATTTTCGTGAATACTGATCCATACCCATGTCGGAGTAAAATACTACCGGCTTAGACAAGCGAAGCGGGTAAATAGTATTTCCTTACTCCGTAATACAATTCTATTTCTTTACCAATAACCAAACATACACGACCTTATCACAAATATACACGGCCTAGGCCAAATTAAATACCTAAAAAGGCAATAGCCCTATTTAGTATATCTTAGCACATCTTATTATAAGACCTACTAACTTCTTATTTTAGTAAGACCTTAGTTTTCTCTATAAAATTAGTACCTTACCTTATAATCTTTAAAAATTTATAGAAAATTAAATAAAAGAGATATCTTCTTTTTAAGAAGATCTAGATAGGGTTAGAGGTTAAGGTTAGTTAGGGTTAGTAGGTTATAGTTTAGGTTAGGGTTATAATTAGGGTTAGGGATAGGATTAGACGTGAGGGTATATATACTTTCTTTTAGTTAATAAATTAGCGTGTGCTGTATATATTTGTGATAAGGTCGTATATGTTTAGTTATCGTTTCTTTACACCCGCTTCGCTTAATTAACTCTTTCTATGTCGCGGTCGCGTTTTTAAGCATGGACACCGCGCTTTCCCGCTCCTCGATAGAACTGTTTGCTGTCCATTGCACGGCGCTGGCCACGATCCATACGGACTTGTACCAAGCAGGATGTAAAGATGTGTTGGGCTCCCGGTTCTTTCGCCCATAAACCAAGGGCATAGTAGTGAGAAACGATGTGGGGAGACCAGCAGCTTGAGTGTCCATGATTGCATCGACCATTCGATCCCGAGCCCTGACGTCCAAGAAGTGATGTTCTGGGACAATCCGCGTAGTTGTGAAAACGGCGCTGCTCGCCGTCAATGGAGTCGCAAATGTCCCATTCATAACCTCGACGTAGAACTGGTAAAAATTCTCATAAGAACGGAGGTTTACTGTGCCGTTCTGGGCCGTGACAAAGTCCAAGGCTGGAGCGAGTGTCTTCTTAGCCTCGACAACGGAGACTTTGTCATTGACAAGTACTGAGAAGTTGGGGCTGGATGGGCCTCCCCAGCCTTGAAGGGCCCACTGGCGCATGTTTTCGGCCATGATATCGGTGAATGAACGCTGGCTCTTGGCTGTGCCTGAGAAAGACATGGTCGCCGCCGTGAGCGGCTTCTCGGGTTCGGTTGGGTGGGTTGAGTCGATGATAACACCAAAGGCACCACCTCCGGCACCTCGGAGCGCCCAGAAGAGGTCACGGTTTGAGCACTTGTTCGCGATGCGAATCTTACCGTCCGGTGTAACAACAGTGAACTGCAGAACACGGTCGGCGCCCAGTCCACGGGTGCCCGACATGATGCCGTGGCCACCATTAAGCAACCAACCGCCAGACGCGCCAATCGCATTCACCGTACCTCCAAAGTGCGTTACTCTATATCCATGAGCGATGGTATAAGCCTCATCTGAGCTGATGCCGGCTCCGAAGGTGATAGCCGGGACTGGCTTCGTCCCAGCAGGACAGCCTTCGGGAACGAACGACTTGCTGAAGGACGAGTGCCTGAGTCCGCGAGTCCAGATAGCTAGGGAGCCTTGTAGACTACTCCGAGAGAAGTAATCGACACCACTGTTCTTGATTGACAGGCGATCACCGAACTGGCGGGCGTATTTGAAGATAGCCTTGGCATCGCTCGCGCGCTTGATCTCGATGTAATGAGGTGACAATATGCCCTGCTCGCATGTTTCTCCTTGTGGCTCCAAGGTACCCGTTGGCTCATGTGGGCTGGCGCCCAGGCGATCCAACTTAGCCAGCTAAGTTGGTCCCTAAAATACGAGACATTCCTAAAAATCCGAGACACATATAAATTATATGAGAATTTCTAACTTTTTAGCTTATATCTAAGATATCTCTTTAATCTAAGGGC
>JAADYS010000714.1:0-16011 GCA_012931995.1 Fusarium albosuccineum | reverse complement strand
TAATTTCCTATTTGGGATATATTATTCCTATTTAAGAGTAGCATAGCTATATATATTTATAATAAGGCCGTGTATGTTTTATTATCGCAGTAGTGCAACCATTCCAGCCTAAACCGGCCAAACGGATGGATGAGAAGGGTAATTGCTCTCGTGATGGACTGATTAGCTTCAGTCAACTATGGTTGATGTCGTGTTGGAGATGAACAATTTGGGGCAGCTCGCTGATCTGTCCTTCTTGACGCTAAAGGTTCATGCTTGCTGGAGACGTGCTCGGGAATAGTGGCGTCACCATTGCAACCCTCCTCGACCGGTAACTCCAAGACCAGCATGAAAAGGGGGAGAAGCTTGCATCGGAGCTTTTGTCACATGACTTTCACGTGTCTACTGCTGCTCAGCCGTCGTCTACCGGATATAAATGGGAATAGCCCACTAGGCTGCGAACTGGCATGCTCAGTTTCAACCTCTTGCCAAGAAGAAAAGTCACGATTCTGACAAATGCCAAACCTACGGGGATTTCTTTTTATGTCTATTATCAACCTCAAATTCACAGACCTCAGCTGACGGCGTTTCAAGGGGCTTCTGTGCAACTGTGAGTATACAGTAAGTGGTTTGATATCTTTGAACCTAAGAAGTTACACGACAGGGTCCTTGCTCGAATGAATTTGAGATAACATCAGCTCCCTCTCGTCCAAACTTGAAGCGCCGTTCCTACCAATTTATTGTCGTTCTGTCTCCATCCCCAAGTTGTCTGTTGGGCGAAGCCCCGCAGGAAAGGTCACATGACTTCACACGTGCATCTCCCCAGCACCTCAACTCCAAACTCCTTTAATTAAACCTCCAACCCTGGACCAGCACCCCGGGATACGAAGCACGTTTTCTCTGCTAATTCTCGGATGGAAATTCAGCTCGGCAAACAAGTCAAAACGAGCTCTTCGGGCCATCGCCTAACCAACGTTCCTTTGTCGGAGCTCTTTGCAGTCTTTGGCTTGATTCTCCGTGGTTCTTTGGGTGCATACAAAACATGGCGCGTCTCAGGTCCTGGTCCCTGAATTATCGTTCCGTTCCCACATAGGATCTAGCTACGGCACGATCGGGCTGATTGGCGGGTCTAGAACTATCCTGGCCGATGGTCACCAAGCGGTGCCTGTCAACCAACAGTCAGCAAGGGTCGCGCAACAACAACCACCGCCACCAGTCAGCCTCGTCAGTTATTGTTGTTCATGACGCTTCGCTGAGGCCCTTGATTCACGCTTACTTGTCTAAACTCGCTGGACAAAGTTCACACCCAAATCTCAACCATATCTGAGATGTTCTTGATTGTTTTTTGCTCTTCCCGTTTCAAGTGAAACGAACGAGACTTGGCATCTACTCGTTAGCCGTGCTGATGGTTCGTTTCCTTCTGTCGGTTTCATAGTGAGCTAGGATGCCGTTGGCCCCTTACCCACTCACAGCTTTCAGGCTGACGGCTTCTAAAAGTCCGCCAATCCAGTCCATGTGACTATCACGCATTTCCAACAAGGCTCACGCCAAGACGATATCGTGTCTGGAGAAAACATGGTTCAACCATGGCCGTCCACAGACAACATGGGCCAGGGGTATGGCTCTCGAGAACCCTCATTGGAGGCTTCTAGACATCTACCACAGCTAAAGGCGTGACCCTGGCGGTGATATCGTCGCTTAACGCCCTAGGGATCCATGGCTTTGACCTCTATGTCTAGGGTTACTGTACCTGCGAGTCGTGCTGGAGGGCCTGAGGGGGAGGCGATATGGTGATGGCGCTTCTTGCATATAAGAGACCTGATGCCCCAAGCTGAGAAGATCTCTTCCCTTTGAAAGACGAACCAGGACATTCTTTGCAGCTTTCTTTCATTGTTTCTTTGGCAGACACGGGCAGGCCCGCATAACCACATTCTTTTATTATTTTATACCCTCGGTTCAACTTCAGCACTCGTTTTAATACCTGTCTACCAAATACACAAGATGCGGACCGCTGCCCTTTTTGCTGTTGCCAACCTCGGCTCGGCCTTTGCTGCCGTGCAGATCTACAGCCAGTGTGGCGGAGGTGCTTTCACCGGCGATACTGAGTGCCCCGAAGGCTCTACTTGTGTTCAGCACAATGAGTGGTACAGCCAGTGCGTCCCTGATGCTCAGGGCGGCGGCTTTGGCGGGGAGGCTCCCGCTCAGGAGGTCGACGTGACCTCTGCTGCCGTCGAGATCCCGCAGTCGACTGAGGCCCCCGTCAGCGAGGGTGACTCCGAGGAGAGTGGCGATGACAATGAGGAGAGCAATGATGAGAACAGCGACGAGAGTGATGCCCCTGCTGTCCCTGATGAGACCTCTGTTGCCCCCATTGTCCCTACTCAGCCTGTCGAGGAGGGTGACGATGGCGAGTCTAACGATGAGCCTGCCAACACCCCGGCTGACACACCAGTTGCCGACCCTACTGAGCCTGCCGGAACTGAGACTCCTGACTCTACTTCTGCCCCCTCTTCAGGATCCGGCTCCGGCTCCGGCTCCGGTTCTGGCGAAATCACCCGCACCATCCCCGCCTCCAGCGGTTCTACCGCCGCTGCCACCGCTATCCCCGTCTCGGGCGAGTTCGATGGTGGCATGCAATACTACGACCGATCTCGTAAGGTTCACTCCATATGACTTGTCTCGCATCCAGCTAACCCTTCCCCCAGCCGCTGTCTGCAAGGACCAGGAGGAGACCGGCGAGGACGACGCCATGTTCATCCTTGAGGACGGTGCCACTCTCCGCAACGTCATCATTGGCCCCGGCCAGGCCGAGGGCGTCCACTGCAAGGGAACATGCACCCTCGAGAACGTCTGGTTTGAGGATGTCTGTGAGGATGCCATTACTCTCAAGCAGGAGTCTGGTACCTCTATCATCCGCGGTGGTGGTGCTTTCCACGCCTCCGACAAGGTGGTTCAGTTCAACGGTCGCGGCACAGTTGAAATCTCCGACTTCTACGTCGAGGACTACGGCAAGCTTGTTCGATCTTGCGGTAACTGCAAGGACAACGGTGGCCCCCGTAACGTTGTCATCAATAACATTGCTGCTGTTAACGGTGGCGTTCTCTGCGGCAGTAAGTCATCCCCCATCTCGGTCACTGGTATGCTCTTGGGACTTGGAAAGCTGACAATCTAATCACAGTCAACACCAACTATGGCGACACTTGCACCATCAGCTCCTCTTGCCAGGACGAAGGCAAGTCCTGCGACCTCTTTGAGGGTAACTCCAACGGTGATGAGCCCACCAAGCTCAGCAGCGGCCCTGACGGCACTTCTTGCAAGGTCGACACCTTCGCTGAGACCTGCTAGGTGGATGTCAGTCAATTGTGAAAGAAGAGCAGCGGTGATGTAATTGACGGGCTTTTGATGCTCTGTCTTGTGCGTTTTTATCTTGTGTGTATATAGTATTGAGTGCCTCGAGTGGTGTACATCTACGTAACATATTTTAGCTTGGTGGTTCTTTTCAAGACCGCTAGAGGATATAGTAAAAGAAGCACCGACAGGGGCCTAGAGCTCTAGTCGGGTATGTCCCAGTCAACGATCAAGTACCTTGTGCTCTTTTTGCCTTTGCCAGGATTGGCTACCAGTGAAAGAGTATCACGAGATTTGCTGGCCCTCAGCCCCCCTCTCTCTACGTTGAAGTAGGTTTTGGGTATTAATCGCCACCTATTTCCTGACTTATAGGCCATAATAACAATTCCCCTTCATCAGGTAGGTAATCACTTGGATAAAAAAGTTGACTGAATTTTTAGATTACTGTAGACTTCTGTTAACCTCGCCGGTTAACCCCTAAATTAGCCTAACCTGGCTGTGCTGTACTAGAAAACCTCCGGTAATGGAAACCAAGAAACAAAGAGACCCGAGAAGAAAAAGAAAAGGAGGTGTCCATGGTAATGTACATTTGCTTGTTCTCGTCCCCCATCCGCCGGCTTTTCCCATCAGCTTCTCCGCAACGCCGGCGGTGTATCGAAGATGGACAGCTCCTCCACCACGAGCGCAAGTTCTGACGCCATGCCATTATCGTGAGTACGGATGGAAGCCGCGGTTTCCGCCTCGTCCACCGCCACGATAGTTGGCACCTGGCTTACCAGCGTTCTTGGGCCCTGTGGGCGCGTTTGCTGGTGGTGCATGTTGCGGATCAGAACTCCCTCCAACGCTTCCTCCACGGTGAAAACCACCGGATCCTCCTTGGTTGGGATTCGGCTGGGGAACATCGTCATACATGCCCTCCCATGAAGTCGGAGCTCCGCCGGCGCCGGCGCCTCCGCCCCCGCCCATGCCGTAACCTCCGTGACCACCATGGGCGCCGTAGCCTCCTCCACGACCTCCACGACGACCGCCCTGGGGCTGCTGTTGATATTGGTTGTAGTTGTCGTATCCTCGGCCACCCCCGGCTCCGCTA
Organism: Fusarium albosuccineum; assembly: GCA_012931995.1. NCBI lineage: Eukaryota > Fungi > Ascomycota > Sordariomycetes > Hypocreales > Nectriaceae > Fusarium > Fusarium albosuccineum. The sequence goes on along the minus strand of JAADYS010000714.1, from coordinate 11,594 downwards.
GTTCCACTGGCAGCATTATCCTGACCGCCCTGCTGGCCCTGCTGTTGCATCATCTGTTGCTGCATCTGCTGCATCTGTTGCATCTGCTGCATCATCTGAGGGTTCATGTTGTTCATCATGTTTTGGCCATTAGCTCCGCCTCGGCCCATCATCTGCTGCATTTGCATCATGTTCTGCCACATGGCTGGGTTCATGGGCATATTGCGGCTCATGGCCATCTGCGACTGCATCATGGCAAAGTACTGCTGCATGCGCTGGAAGTACTGGGCCATGACTTGGGGGGTCATGCCGTTTTGTCCCATCTGCTGGCCCATAGAGCCCTGGCTCGACTGATCGCCGTCCTTCCTAAATTTGCCGCGTCGGGATGCCTCTTCCTCCTCTCGAAGGTTACCTCGAGGCTGAGCTTTCTTGACCTCGATGGGCTTGCCGTGAATCTCCAACGGTACATTGATGCACGCATCGACGCCAGCTTCACTTTCGAATGTGACGAAGCCAAACCCTCGAGGTCGACCCGTGTCCTTATCCATCATCAGAGTCGCATCTACTACCCGGCCGAATTGAGCAAAGTATTCCTTGAACTCCTGATCGGTCGTTTCCTGGCTAACACCTCCCACGAATATCTTGCTTGTCTTTTCCTGTTCGTCACGGGGAATGGCGCGCTTTGGGTCGATCTATGGACATGTTAGTTGATTGTTGGACCGGCAACAGCGGCCATAGGGCAACTTACAATCTTGCCATCAAGGAAATGTTCCTTGACCATAACAATGTTGACCGTTTTGGCATCTTTAAAAGTAAGGAAACCGAATCCTCGTGACCGACCCGTCGAGCTGTCTCTCATCACAGTACACTCAACTACCTCGCCAAACTGAGAGAAATAATCCCGTAAAGATTCTATCGACGGTTAAGATGGGGACATTGACTATGGTGGTAGCATGCTACTTACGGTCGGTGGTTTCCCAATTGAGACCTCCAATAAACATTTTACTACCGAATAGGTTAGCACATGAATTGCAGCCCTGTATATCAAGTTTTGCAGAACATCATTGCAGGTCAAGACAGTTGCGAGACATGGATTGTGTCGGCTGCAGCATTGGGTGTTGGATCCCTGGTTGTTGGCATGGTGGCTTGCATCAGACAGGGTCATAAACCGGCACATAATGCAAAGCCCTTGTGTCCTGTTTGTTTGTTCAACATGGGTTGAACGGTCTCGGCTTCTGTGTTGGCATCTGGATGTAGCAGCAAACTGATGCTTTGAGCCGCGGTTGTGCAATACGACAACAAGACCGGTTGCCGTGATTGATGCCCTTTCCGAAACTCCACATCCATGGTTTGGGCTGCGGAAGCTTGCAGTACAGCAGCTGCGTAGACAGGGCGGATCAGGGCCGTCAATGGCCCATTTGCTTTGGAACATGCCGTGGGCTCTGGCTTGTTGGGCGAATATTGAGGAAGCGGCAAACTCTCAAGCGAGGCCCAGCGGCCAGGAAGGCGACAGCTGGTTGATGGTTGACGAATGTTGATCATGATTCCCCGCCATGAGGGTCGCAAGATGGCGCAGACATTGCAGCGAGAGATGCCAGATTAGCTTGGTCGAATATTTGTTCGTCTTGTGCTATCGTCTTGACTCTTCTCTCTGTCTCTTGCTAGGTACTGGCCTCGAGCGCTATTCGCTGCAAATCTCGCTATAGCACGGGAGAATGTTCACCATTCTCGTCGGCTTATAAGATCTCTGCGACTGTGGGCTATGGAAGACGGAAGCTGTGTCTTTCGTCTTGACTAGGGCCGGCTGAGTCTTCCTCGGGAGTATCCACAGGGCGAGTTCCAATTCTGACATTGACGACATCCTCCTCTTGGACAATGTGCCGGAAGCCTGTCTCATCTGATCATGTCTTGATCCCAAGTCTCTCCTCGACTCGGCTGATGATATGATAAAACTCCTCCGTTTTTGTGTCTTGCCGGATTTTGATGACTCTGAATGCCGCCGCGCCTCTTCTCAACCTGACCGCGATCCTTTTCTAGCCAAGCCAACTTCCGAGATGTCTGCAAAGCTGCATCCAATGGCCACTACTACATGGCAACGTGGGAGCTGCCATCACAATCCAGGGCTGCAAAGCACGCGAGGCAAACCGCAAAGCCCGTTCTAGGGCGGATTCTGGGGATACAAATCACAAATAGTGCAAGGACGATAAGGACTTACCCATCTTCTTTGGCACTTGCCTTGTGGACAGTTCCATACGGAGGAGGTGTTGGGACGTCGTCGTGAGCTGCAATTTGGCTTGTGTGACCACCTCCACCAGAGCTTCCTCCCCCAAGGTTGAAGTCGACATCATCATCATCGTCATCCTGATCCTGAGTCATGGGCTCATCACCTCCCATGTCATAATTCTGAGGCGACCCGTTCTGGTCGTTGTTGCTAGGGTTAGGTGGTTGGACATCTGGAGCGGATGGAGCGGCTGCTACGGGAGGAGGTGCGGTTTTGGAAGCATCGTTATCGTCGTAGCTGGTATCGGGCGTTAGCGTACATGTCGGATCTCGAAACGCGAGCGCCTGCTCTTTCTCGCACAGGAACTCACAGGTCGGCGAAGAGATCCTCTTCAAAGTTCTCGGGCTCGGTCATGGTCAAGGTTTGGGTTGGGTAGGTAGGGTCGCGATAAGGATGAAAGGATGAGCAAGCGAGCGCAGCAATCGCGCGCAGCTTTCCCGAGCTCTCAAGGAAAGAACGCAAGAATCAAGAAAGGTTGAATCGAAAGCGAGGTGGAGAGTCGAGTTGAAGGAGACGAAATGGTCCGAATCGGAAGTCAAAGAATGTGAAGAGGAGGCGATTGAGCCATGAAGGTAGTTCTGATGCGGAGCTAGGTAAAGGCTAACTGTGCTGCGATGACTAAGCATCAGCCGGCCAATGAGCAAGCAGCGCGATTCGATGCCGGCGTGATGAATGGCTCGCTCACAATAACAATACCTACAGGTAGGCTTCTAGGTACCTACCTACCTGTGGCGGGCTTCCATCTCAATGGAACTGTCCTCCTGCAGCCGTTTTCACAATCGACTTATTTTCGCCCGTGACGAACACCCCATCCGGGCAATTCTTGATTACCTGTCCTTTTTGTTCGAGTTCACTTTGGCAACCAGGCATCATCATGCAATAATCGGGCAATTCAACGTCGCTCTCGCACCGCACCGCATCCAGCCAGTCCTGTTACCGCTGTGGCTTAGTGGACGCCCCTGCTGTCCACCCGCTGTTTCTCTAGTGTAATAGCGCTCTCTGCGGGGTGATCTCGTGGCCCTGGAGAGATCGCCAGCCGCTGAAGCCAGCCCAACCCAGCCCGTGCCCAGACACTTTACATTCACTTCACTTCCAGCTCCAGCTCTTTGGTCGGTCCATCACTTGCAACCCTCAAAAGCGCAGCGTCGCATCGCAGCATGTGAATAACGTCCTCGGCCTCTTGTCCACGGCCTCTTGCGAAAAATGTGGTCGTCCTCCGGAAGCGGCAAGAAGCCTGCTCAGTCGGTGAGTTCTGCCTCTTGTAGTCGAGTTCTCCAGCTCTCTGTATGCTCACGAGACTCGACGTAATCGGCGGCCCTCGTTGCTAACAGCCCCACCGCCGCAGGAGATGGTCCAAGTCGGTATGTGTTTGCGATTTCTATGGAGGAGGCCTTTGAGGCGCCTCGGGGGCTTCAGGCTGCTTGCAGAGTGCCAGAATGCGCTGACCTTAGCTCAATTGCTGCTCGCCAGATCGATCAGAGTACGTTTGTCCTCTCCTGGTCGCCTCCTTTGGGCTCGCGCGCTGAAGCATCTCGACCAGGTCCGTATCGCCTTTTTGGAGACCGCCTCCACGAGACAGCCACAGCTCTATTCCCAAGAGGAATGTCACGTCGCCCGCGGGCCATGGAACCAACCTCGTGGTCGGCGCTGCGTATTCCCACGCCGATATGCTCAAGTTTGACTCCCTGTAAGTTGCCTGGTGTTGGCGAGAGCCTCATGATCTTTGTTCGCTGATGTTGACCACCAAGAAACCCATCGAGCTCCTCTCGACCCAAGACTCCCCCCTCCTCGTCTTCGGCCAAGATTCGGATCCACGAAGCTTCCCCTCCATCCCGCACAACTCCTAGCAACAAGAAAGCGTCGCCCCCGTTCAAAAGCTACATCAACTTCCTCTCCAATACCAACGACGACTGGAAGGCAGATGAAGACGACATGATGGGCTACGAGGATGACGACGGCGACGACTTTGGCTTGCCTAGTTTGTCGAGTATGAAAAGGAGGTCGCGCCGTATTGCTACGCAGAACAGAGCCGAGTCAAGTACATTATCGCCAACAACAGATGAACCACCTGATGCCCTACACTCGAGACGTTATTCGAACAGCGCCGACATCGCTGTCGAACGTCCCGCGCCCACATATCCTATGCCCAAGAAGAGTGAGGGCAAGATTCTTCGACCCCAGTACAAGGAGATTTTGAGAGGTTTGTGTTTCCCATATGAAGAGCCTTTATATGCTATCGCTAATCCTTACAAAAGACCCCGCCAACGCTCTGCACCTCATCAACTATCCCACCGTCCCTGCGAATGCTGCTCCCAAGGAAGCCGACGCTATCAACTCCCGAATAACCCGTATTAACAAGTTCAAGAAGCTTCTCCAAGCATCTACCATCTCTCTGCCCGACCTCAGGTCGCTAGCCTGGTCCGGCGTGCCCCAGGAGGTCCGCGCCATGACCTGGCAGCTCCTCCTCAGCTATCTCCCCGCAAACAGCGAGCGCCGGGTCGCCACACTGGAGAGGAAGCGGAAGGAATACCTCGACGGTGTCCGCCAGGCGTTCGAGAGGGGCGGAAACACAACGGCTAGCGCACCCAACACAGCCCCTGCAGGCAGGACACGAGGCTTAGACGAGGCCATCTGGCATCAGATCAGCATTGACATACCCCGAACCAACCCGCATATCGAACTTTACAGCTACGAGGCTACTCAGCGGTCACTCGAGCGCATTCTCTACGTGTGGGCGGTCCGGCACCCAGCCAGCGGCTATGTCCAAGGCATCAACGATCTGGTGACGCCGTTCTGGCAGGTATTCCTGGGCATCTACATTGGGGACCCCAACATCGAGTCCGGTATGGACCCAGGGCAGCTCCCCAAGTCGGTGCTGGACGCTGTCGAGGCAGATTCCTTCTGGTGCTTGACCAAGCTGCTCGATGGCATACAAGATCATTACATCGTGGCGCAGCCAGGTATCCAGCGCCAAGTTACTGCCCTGCGTGATCTTACCGCGCGCATAGACGCCACTCTATCCAAGCATCTAGAGCAAGAAGGCGTCGAGTTCATCCAGTTCAGTTTTCGCTGGATGAACTGTCTGCTGATGCGAGAAATCAGCGTCAAAAATACCATTCGCATGTGGGACACTTATTTAGTAAGGCATCCCCTTAGAAACCAACCCCCTTCTTCCTCATCCTCCAGAAACTGACCGGTTACCTAGGCCGAAGAGCAGGGCTTCTCCGAGTTCCATCTTTACGTCTGCGCCGCTTTCCTGGTCAAGTGGTCCGATAAGCTCGTTCGTATGGACTTCCAGGAAATCATGATGTTCCTACAGTGCCTCCCCACCAAGGATTGGACGGAGAAGGATATTGAGCTGCTCCTTAGCGAAGCCTTTATTTGGCAGAGCCTGTTCAAGGGTTCCGCAGCCCATCTCAAGGGCCAGCCCGCCCGCGAGCCTGTCACGAACCTCCAGTTGTAAATACTGGTTTTGCTGTCATCAAAAGAAAAGTGTCGTCCTCTATGCCATCCAGTTACTCCTCGGCGTTGAATCATGATAGGTTGACGACATGGGGAAGAAAGAGAGCTTTTGAAATGAGAGGCTGTGAGGATACAAAGCCTGTATATATTGGCATGTTAATGAGGATGAGGGTGACGGTGACTAGCTTTGCTCAAAACAGCCATGGTGCACATCATGGAGTTGCTCCTGAATCCAGTCAGTGGTCCCTGGCAAAGACGATATGCCTATCAGTGGTGAGATCTGGTATCATATTTATTTATTATTTTGGCTAGGGCAGACCAACTTTTATAGTTGGGCATTAAGAGCGAGGGACTCCCTTCGATCCCATCTCTTTGTCCTTTTAATCCAACATTACTGTTTTTATACATGTAATATGCTTCGGTTACATAGGGTACCTCCACCATGTGGGATGCACCCTAAACGATATAACTCCACCGTTGCGCATCGTATGTCATCCACATTATCCTCAACATTTCCCACCTTGTGCAGGCATATGATCCAACTCCAAAACGCCAGGCCGTGAATAAATAGTATATATACGTGACACTATGCAGCCAAATCCTCAACCTGGGGCTGTCCTGCCCGAGTGAGTGTCGTATAGGTGCATTAGGATCCATCTCGCTTCGAACGTCCTCGTTTGGGTTCCACCAAGTCTCTGATAAAGCCTATCCTTTCGCGGTCTTCATCACAAACTCGAGCCCACTCGAGCAACAGGCGCCAGGTGTAAAGGCGCATGTCTTCACGACGAAGAACTTGCCCTGACCAATCTCTGCCCTTCTCAGCAATGAAACGGGCAGCATTATCACCGCCAGCGTCCTGATTCGTAAAAAATTCGAGAATAGCATAAAGGTCCTGGTATGTGTTGTCGAATGGTACAAAGTGATACCAAGGAGTGAGACGGTCGTCGTGCCACTCAGCATATACAGTGGCCTTGAGTGGCATGCTCGAGGAACGCAAGAAGCCGCGGAACCGGGCGCTGAACGAGTTGCCATCAGTGTCGGGGAGGAACTTGAACCGATACTGTTCCTTCATGGGCATGAATTTTAGTTCACGGAAGTATGGGTCAACATGACCACATCGGCCGGGCTCGCATAGTAGACGGGCGAAGCCACAATCCGCAAACTTCTTGAGCCACGCACCGACCGAGTTGGTGGCGCGATGAGTAGTGTTGTAGGGGTCGGGGGTTGGTAGCTGGAAAGTTTTGGGCTTGACGCCGCCATGCTCAACGCTGTCGACATATGTGCCGTTAAGCATCTGCATAAGACGGTGACGGTGGAAGCGATGCCAAAGATTGGCCTTGGCTCGACCACCAGAAGCATCGCCTCGCCAGACAATGCCCGTCTTCTTTGCATGCCATGCGGGTCCCATTTTCTCGCCCCCAGAGTAGAATTCATTATCGGTAAGATACATGGCGCCGGGGATAAGTATCTCGTTGTTCATAGGCAGCTTAGATCCGCCAAACATGGGAATCAGCTCTTTAGAAGTAGAGAGACTAAGGGGCTGGACAAAGCTTCCATGCATCTGGCGAAGGTGTGGTTGCAAGCAAGGGTCCTGCGCGGCAGTCCAGTTCTTGATATATCCCTTGTAGGCATAGTCTGGCCTCCAATCCGTGGGGTATTCGACAGGTCCTTTGAGGTCCGAAACCTGCTGGACATTGCGCGACGGAGTGTTGGGATCACACGTCACGCGCGCAAGCTCCCAGTAGTTGTATGAGCTGTTGTACCATGTGGGGTCGTATGGCTGTGGTTTTTCGTCGTCGAGTTTGGCGAGGCTCTTGAATTCAGTCCTCACCTCCTGTAAAGGAGGTATGCGCCTTGTGTTGCGCTCCTGCTCGACAAGTTTAGAGAGATCTTCAAAGGGAACAAGAAGGCGAGGCTCGTCCATGTAGTTGATTGGCATATCAACATCCGGAAGTTCCTTGGCAAACTCTTTGACAAGGTCAGTCCACAATTGGAGCCATGGAACACGGTCCGCTGTGTCGCCTACACCAGTGGTCTCGCCGTTCCGAACCTTGACGACCCAATGCCAGGCAGATGCACGCCGAGCGAGAGTATGGGGATCGAGCGCCCAATATGGGGTCAAGTCTTTGTAGATGCGATCAAAGTAGTCTTCGACGAGAACGGCATTGGAAGCGAGAGCAGCTTCAACCCATTTGTCGAAACCTGGGGGCGGGTGGCGACCTCGGCGACTTCTGTAGCGCTCAGCAGCGTCATGCAGATCGTAGCTGCGCTTTGTAAGAAGGCTCTCATGGCGAGCGCGGGCATCCGCCATGAGCTTTTTGATGGGGTGTTTGGGGCCTAGAGTGACAGGCCCCTTTGGTTCGGTAACGTCCCAGCCCTGGCTGCTGGTCCATAGTAGATAGTTTGTAATGGCGAAACAGACAAGGAAGAGGGTGCTGAGGTAGCGGAAAACAAGGCGAGAGGGCCAGGCCGATAGCCATTGTTTGAATCGCGGCCACATCATTAGGAAGAAGTGAGAGGCGAGGGCGGCGGGGAAGTCGGAGGATTTATGCGCGCCACGGAGGAGCAGGCAGACGAAGCATCGATGGAGGATAGAAGCTCAGCGAGAGCAGCGAGAGAGCATTGTCGAGGGGGTCAAGCGTTTGACTTTTTTGCGCCGGCAGAGGAAGGACGTGGGAAAGTCTCGGAGGGTATCGTCGGTGGCGCTGGATGTCGGCTTCGCGGGAGCAAAAAGGAGAAGCAAAGGAGGGGAGAAGAAGGGAAGGCGAAAAGGCGAAAATTGGACAGCAAGCAAAGTACGTAGGGTCACAAGGCAAAAGTAATCTGAGGTGAGGAGAGTTGTGGTAATGGTAGTGGTGTTGAGAGGTCAGGCGGAACGGGAAGGAGTCCCGGACAAGAACCTGCCCTGTCGAGGTGGAAACTGGAAATCGGCGGGAAGTTGCCAGTCGAAAGCTTAGTGGAGGGGAGGCTTGATAGTTGGTGCAAAGTGCGCTAGAGCGTGGAGAAGGCGCGTTGGAGTTTTGCGGAGCCACATGAGCTTGACAATGAAGGGGAACAGGGGGGAAGCAGCAAGGAGCAAGGAGTGGCAGAGACGGGACCGCTAACGGGCCCAGCCATCTAATGAAAGAGACTGGCACCTGGACTCTTGATCCCAGCTGCTGCTGGGCTGACCCCGGAAGCAAGCTAGGTCCAATCCTCGTTCCTGCGCTCGGTGGCCAGGGCCCCTAAAGCGAGGTCGCTATTAGTCCTACCTAGACGCCATGAGGAGAGAGCGGCACGCGCGAGGTGCCTATCCAGAATGCGCTGGATATTTCTTCGACTCGATAACTACGGCCTGGAAACTTTGATTGTGTATATGCGTTTCACGAGATGCAGCATCAGAGCTCTCGGGCCCAGGGCCGTTGTGGTGGCTTGTCGTAAACGACCAACAGCGTCCCCCCTTTCGGCCGCGGCCCGTCCTACACGCGCACTCACACGCAGTCCCATCAACCTGCATAAAGAATTTCAAGCAGCCGCCAGCCAGAATAGGGGAACCCGAGTCTCAGAGCGGCAGCTAGGGCGACGGCGGAGCGGCGAGCCCTGGCGGGGTGGCTTCCATGGCGTGTGCGGTTCTGCTGGTCTCGGCCGACGGAATGACATGTCTCTGGGCATCTCCCTCGTTGTGTCTTTTGATCTGCCAACTATTCTGTTCTGTTCTGTTGGCGATGCTTGAGTCAAGGAGGACAATGATGCTCCCACGCAGACACAATATCATTCTCGGCAAGTCTTTGAATTCGGCTAATCGTGTGGCAGAAACCTGTCCGCGGGCGTGCGTATGCACAAGGTTTGATCAAGACACGCAGCAGCCGTTCTTTAATCAACCCTAATGATATGCTTTATTAGCCCTGATACAGTGCTGTGCGCTCGACAAGGCCTCTCTCGGAGACTAAATTTGTTTCGTCAACCCCAGGGCACTCTCATCCGATCGGTTTGCGGTCGCTGCGGTCAGCCGTGTTCGTGGTGAACCGAGTCGCTAGAGATCCCGGATCGATAAACCCTTAAGAGATGGGTCCCTGGACTTTTCACAGTTCTAACTTCTTGGGGTGACCACCATGGCAGCAGCCGAGGCTCCGTGAGCAGGCATGCATCTATCCATCGCAAGCGGGCGGCCTACAGCAACGGGACAGACAGTCCACCGACCAATTGATTGGCAACTCCTCATCCCCAAGCTGAAATGACCACTGTGACCCAAGAGAGGTACCTGCATTCAACAGAGCAGCAGTCCCCAGTTTTAAATTAAAACATCCCTGTCATTGATCCAAGCACCGTTCATTTACTAGCCCGTCGTACGTGTTTCTAGCGGGCTAGCCAACCACGGCTGGCTTCGACGACTTGTACTTGAGCCCTCAGCAAAGACAAGCGCCGCGCCAGCAATCCCGCCCGGCACGTTCATCACTTTACCCCTTTCCTTTAGGGAACTTGTAAATTCTGGGGAAGGGGCAAAATCGTTGACCAGCACAGATCATGGCACCCACGGCAAGACATACGCGCAGCTTCGGAGTGTCCCGGCCGAGCATGTCCTGGGCGGCCCCAGATTGTCGTTCATGAACAGCCGGAGGCCAGTGCTACAAGTGCCCACACAAGGAATCTTGACTTTACACATACAGTATGCTTGAGATGCGTAACACGAAATAAAGTTAAACCCCATTTCGACTTGGTTCAGTTTTGGCAGTCTCGCCGATAAAACGGTGAAACGTCAGGTTTTCATTTCATCAGGTTGTCTTGCAGGCAAATGCCCAGCTACCCAACTGGGACAACCAACTCAAGACTCTTAACTATGAGTCAAGACAAATATCCATGAGATGCGTGTGAACAGAAGAACGACATGGCATAGCCCCTGGAAATGAACTGGTAATGCCTAGTTTTAGCTACCTGTCTCAGAGCTTCCAGCTGCTGAGTACAGGTCCGCACCCCGAGTCTCAAATGAGTTTGAGGCTGACTACCAGCAGATGATTACCATGATCAATGGCAATCAATGACATAGCATATGGCCTAAACAAGCGGTTGCGAATGAAGTGATTTCCCGAAAAACTCCTGAGATGAGATCTGGGTGTATGTAAATCGATCAAGGAGGCATCATAGTATAAGCGACTAGTGACCTGAAGTGCGTGCAGCGTCTTCCATACGATAAGAGCCATACTTTGGCCAGAAGATAATCCTATAATAGCTCTATAAGGATAAAATCAAGCGCCAAGGTCGGCTAAAAGCTTGACCCAATGCAGTGATAAAAAAGCATAGATGTGTAACCTGAACGCCCCGCTGCGTAATAGCACCAACAGCAAGGAGAGGCAAATTATGACCAAGATGGAGAAAAATAAATTTGCCTTTCCACCTTGGCTACAAGAGATATTTCATTTGGACAAATTTTTTGTGCCGAAATTTTGTTATGCTCTTCATCAGAGCATCTTGAGGCGATATTCGACGTCATGGATTCATCAACGACTAGTCTTCTAACTAACATCCTGAGGCAACCATGGGACAAATGTAAAAGTGATGCATCTGAAGAATTCCATAATGTTGCATTCTTCCCCTTTTCACCTTTTTCGCCTCTGCTAAAGGAAAAGAGCCATTTGGTATTAAGCGTCATTATTTTGAGCATTCTCAAGTCCAAAACTACTGGCCAATTCACCACCGAGGTTACCATCACCAGACCGTTCTCATCATCCCGGCTAATCTACGGCACCCCAGCTCTCTCGCACCCAGACCATCCAGCCAATCACCTGCGCCTTATTTCCTGGCCCCGAGAGAGGCGAATCCATTGTCCAAAACGTCAACCAGAGAAAGCTTCCCTCCGACCAACGCCTCAACCTCGAAACCCGCCCAATCTCCCCTC
>JAADYS010000713.1:0-13138 GCA_012931995.1 Fusarium albosuccineum | reverse complement strand
GGGGAGATGTGGATGGGGGGAATGGAGCCTAGGGCAAGGATAGTCTCGCTCTTCCTCGATTCAAAGAGAGGTCGGGCTAAGATGTCGGTACTGCTTGGGGAGCGACACACTAATATAGTGCGATGTTGAAATCGGCCTGGTACGGTGGACACTGCCGAGCGTCCAAGAGTCCAAGAGGGTCTAGCGCCTGAGGCCCCGAGATGGGCAGGGATGTGCTAAAGTGTATCTTCCCACGATACACTGACTCTTGTCTCTTCTGAGCGACTCAAGACCTTGCAGGGGGGAGGGGTGTGCGTGTGTCTGCGCGAGAAAGCTTCTGTAATAACGGAGACGTCGAGAGCGTGTGCGGGACCGAAAGAATTTTATAGGGTCCCAAGGGGAGAAATGAATGACGGAGGTGATGGACAGGATGCGCTCCTCCGCAACCTGGGGGCGAAAGGGCGTCGTTTGGTGGGACCAGCTGGCAGGGAGTCCGCGCGCGCACCCAGCACTTTGGTCGACTGTCAGAGAACCGCCGGGGGTACTGGATGTCTGGTAACGGCCGGCGGCTGCTCGAGTCTGGAAGATGCCGACTGCCACAGGTTGACGCAAAACGAGGTGAAATGGAAGTGGCCAGCCCAACCCAGTGCAGTGGGATCCTACGCTTATCGAAGTTGTGGATAGCGTGAGCTGGCTTGCAAGAGGGGCGTGCGAGTTTGTGCAAAGCAAAGCAGATGAATCCCGAGTCGGGGTATTTCCGTCGTAGCGCAAGCAAATAGATGGTCGACTTAGTTCACAGGCCAGAGCATCTGCTGGGTCGTAGTCGATCGTTCTGCCGAGGGTACCCCACGTCGACCGGTGCCGGATCTGCCGCTGACTCGTGCCTGTTGAGCGAAAGCGGCGAGTAATTACGAGAAGTAGAGCAGCCTAGGGACCAAAGGGGGTGCGAGGGAAAGGTAGAGATGAATGTGAAGCGGCGAGGGGAGGCGAGTTGAAAGTGGAGGTGAGAAAAACGGGAGGGCCACGGGCTGGTGAATGCGTTTTTTCTGCCTCTGGCTAGACAAGAAATTTCCAGGCCTGTGTGAAGGAGCAGACGAACGGGAAACCCTTGTCCCCTGTCAACCTGCTGGGCTGGGTGGTGGTCTCTGCTCTCATCAATCTCCCCTGGCCGGGTTCATCACACACACACGACTTGAAAATTGTGGCGGAGGTGCAGCAATCTTGGGCACTCGCAAAGGCAAGAGAAGGAAAGAAAAGAAAAGTGGCGATTGCGGTGCGAGGTGTGTCATCCCCGTGAATGTCATCTGATGTAATGAATGCGCGTTTGGTTGTCTCTTTGTCGTGTTGCTTCGGTCCTCCCGCTTCGGTGAGTCTCGTCGAATTCTGGATGCGTCTCGTCTCCCGGAGAGGCACGACGTTCAGAGCACGACTGCACCACGACCTGCGAGGACCATCACGAAGCCGGCGCAGTGGTGAAGGTGACCGGGGGCTGAGCAGGGGTGGCCGCCGCGTGCCCTGCGCTCTTGCTCCCAAGTCCCACAGCGAACGACCCCGTACTGGGTGAAGGGGTCGAGGAATGCCCACGGCGGGAGGTCTCCTCCACCGGATACAGTGCGCAGAAGGATTCCCTGAACTGCGGCAGCAGATCTGCGGCCTTTTCCAGGTGCAAGCCCAATCAAAGGTCCAAGTGGCTGGTTCCACCGTCGAGGAGGCGTCCAGGATTGCCTGGGATGAATGCAGCTCGGGGGCTTGGCCCAAGGTCCCCAAAGAGGGGTTAGGCAGGTTAGTTGCCGATTTTCCAGCTTGTCAACAGGGTGCCAATGGGCGAGGTCATCGATGAAGTAGAACGGGGGCTCGGGTGCGCGGATTGCCACGGGGGGTCGAAGGACAGTACGCCGATGGAGGTGAGAGATTGCGAGAGTCCCCTTGTGACCTGGACTGACTCAGGCCAGGATACCGAGACCTTGCCAAGGTATGTTGAGGCCTCAGAACGTGGCGGCCAGACCGCGATGGTGTGCAAGAGCCCGGCGTAGTGGTTCTCAGCAGACGCTAGTCGCAGTCGCGCGTGAACCAGGCTCGATGATGGATCAGAAATATTCTCCGCGACACGACTGTGTAACGAACGTTTTGCTGCGCAACCCACGCCAGCATACGCCTAACGAGCCGGCTCGTTGCTGCGATGTGCCAATGTGGAATCTGTGGAATCGACAAGTGTTGACGTGCATTGGCATCTAGTTGGTCTTTGAGTGCCGGCGCCGTTAGCAGAGCCAAGTCTCTGTATCCGCCTGGTCGAGTTGGCTTCAAGGGGATGCAGCCCGTAGCTCCAATTCAGCCCTAGAGGTGGTCACTCAGACTGAGGTTGACGGGCGCTACGTGATCCGGTCCTCGGGGAAGGGTGAAACGGTTCCAAAGCCAGAGCCTACGCCGGGTCAGCATCGTCGTAGACGTACCATTTCCAGTGCTGGCCTGGCTGACGATGGTAGCAGCGGCAGAGCTATTACCACCCACACCCAGGTCCCTCCCCTAGCCCCCTAGCACGCTGTACGTTTATGTCCAGCAGGATGTAGACGGCAAAAATTATGGCGTGTGATAGGCCACTGTGAGCATCGCAATCACGGGCTCGACGATGTGCACCAGCGAGCGGGTGATAGGAGAAGGGGGAGGGAGGGGAGGGAGCACAAGTGGCCATAGACCTTGCCTCAAAAGGCCACATTACGACTTGCCTGATTGTGTTCTTTGACGCGCGTGTGTAACGGTAACTCGATGTCAAAGATATTCGGTCGTGATCCACAAGATAGCGTTGAGTTTGGCTTTCGCTCGAGTCGCCTGTCGCGATGCGGTTTGGTATAGGCTAAAAAGGCAAAATTGGCCAAGCTACCTAATTATCGTGATCTTCAGGAACGTTTATCTTTCGCTAGTCTCATTCATTCCTTCCTTGCGAAGCGCGCTGGCTGCGGTTGGCTGCTCGGTTGCTCAGAGCTCGGAAGGGGCACCCGTTGCGTAGCTTACCTACCTAGGTGGCAGGTACGTCGTACCTTTGCGTCTGGGGGAAATAGCCATCTGCTGCCTCAGCTTGGCCCTTTGCATCAACAACTCCAGCATATTACTCAATAACGCCATGCACGCGACTAATCGCCCTGACCTTATGTCAAGGCTTATTTCGCCACTCTCCCATCAACAGCCTTACACGGCATCGCGACTGAGTGCCGCTTCTTGGCTTCTCCAGCTTTGATTTGATCTGTTCCCCCCATTTCCGGCACCCTGGCACGCTTGACGCCCTTCCGGTCGAATGATCGGTGCTGGAGTTTCTAGGGCCCAAACAAGATCTCAAGCGACCCGAATATCTGGGATGAACTAAAGGGGGCTTGGATGCCCCAAAGAGGCACAGCCGGCCCATCTTGTTGGCCTCTATCTAAGGTAATTAGTGGATTGCCTTACCTTAGCCTGGTACCTCAGCTAACCGGTTCGCCAACCCACGACAACGCATCATCAACTCAATGCCATTTGCAGCTTATACCCAACATCACGACCGTTGATGACTCTGCATCCGCATCTTGATCACGGAGCCTGTCACTTTCGCCGCACCGCGCCGCAATGCATCAACACGGTGTCTGACAACATGCAGATGCCTCACCTGGTGAACCAATCGATGCTTAGCATGACCCAACCAGGCATGAATTGGGCGGCAAGCCCAAATGATGCAAGGTGGAACAGGGGGAGCTGGGTGAAGAAAACGCGTCGCCTATCACACGCCGTGCCCTGTATTGCAAGGCTGCCCGGGCGGTATCAAATATCAAGGTCATCAAGCCCAATGTCCTGCTCTGTCAGCCTTGGATCCTTGACCGCATCAACTCCGCCTTGGGCCCTTTGCGGGCGGTAGTATGATGCAGTTGCCGTCACACAATCGAATGGAAGCATTCACGAAGGCTCCACGTGTTGACTTGGCTCTGTGCTCCCTCAAGCTTGCAAGACAGTCTCGACTGGTGCTCACGTGGAGGATCCACTGATGCGCAACCCATGCCGATTCTAGCCCTTTGTGGCCCGGTGGCTGGGCCCCCGTGCGACGCTCGCGAATAGCAACTCCTCCGCGACATCAACGGCAGACAGCGAAACAGGGTCGTCCACCGCTCAACCACTCGGCGTCAGGATTGGGGGCCAGATTCCGTCGAGACGTTGATCCCCCAGGACACTAGACACTGTGCTGGATTGTGCCCACACACTCCAAGGCCAACGTCAACCACCACAATTTGTCCGTGCGCTTTGATATGCGGGCGGGATTACTTTTCATTTCCTTCTTGGCATGCATGCAGGACCTCAATATTTATTATCCAAGTTTGATCCAAGAATGGTATCGCCTTTGCCATCGCAGCCGGGGTTTTCATTTTCTCTAACCAATTGCCAAGGCAGAAGCGGTCAGCCAGAAATGCTGCCAGCGCTCACTGCCATACCCTGGCTTCCATACCACAAGAAGGACCATGCTGGAGATCGACTTGCGGGGATAGGATGCCCCAGTGGCGCGTTTAGTACACGGATGCTACTCGACATGCTCATGGAGGGTAGTCTAGCGTGTCTAGCTCCCTGTCACGCAACGATTGTATCTGAACCTCAGGCATTCGTCTCAACCCTGTGGATTTGATGCGACCAGGCGTGCCCTGACTCGCCTTCACAGTCAACATCTCCGCCCATCCGCCAGTCCCCTTTTGACCTTAGGCTTCGTTTGGGTGCATCTTTTCAAATTGTGGGTATCCAGGGATACTTCGATTCTATTCAACTTCATCCAGTATCTCCATCAGTGACTAGAGCAAGCTGCAAGATGACCGTCAAGATGAAGATGGAAAGCTTCTGCATCACCAAGGAACAACGATTGTGCTCCTGGTTTCAATTCACATACCCCCTCTCCTTTTTTGCCCTTTTTGAATGCAACCCTCTCCCTTGGATTTCATCCTGACCGCCTCCTCAATGCATTTTACCCAAACGTCCAATTACTACGCAGCGCAAGCCCGCAGATGAACAAGATAAGGCATGCCTGATTTTCTTTTGCGGCATATTACCTTGGACATGGGAGTAATGGGCCCGCAAAGAATGGGACGGAGAAGGCAATCATTGACACTGCGCTTGGCTAATTCTGCAGGGGAGCGTTTGTCTGGACCTGCTGTGTACAAGGGTTGAGCATTCAGCCATCGATAGCACGGTCAAAAAAAGGATACTCTGTACTGTCATGACATGGTCCACAGCAGCAGACACGCCACGAAGAAGGAAGCATTCGCAGCTCGTCATTACTCTCTGTCATGACCCACAACTTGCTCTTCACAAATCCAGTACTGCACCCTTTTTGTTGTAGAAGGCAACAGGATGGCGCCAAGAAGCATCGCAGCAAGCAGCCCATAATGCTCCATAATGAAACGACCAAAAAGCTCGTTAGGCGTTGATCCTCCCGTGCGTCGGTTTTGCGCACAGCTCAACAGAGCAACCCTGAGGCTCCCACCAAAACGATACCAGCCGGCCGGGAACAACCACCTAGGGCCTTGTGCTCTCATCATTCGGCTAACTGGAAAGGGATAAACCGCCCTGCAAAGCCCTAATCATGGGCGTGAGCCTAGAAAGGTGACGGATGCCCGGCTGTGAAGTCCCCACCCGCACTGGAAGAACGGAGTCTGTGTCAATCCCAAGGCAAACACCAACCAGAGTCGTTCTGTCGCGTTAGATCAACTGGAGCTGAGTATTGACGTGAGCGTCCCTGGCGAGGAGTATGAGCGAGTAAGGGCCGAGAAGAGGGTAATTAATCGAAAGTCCCCGAAAGGGAAGTTCGTCAGTCAGTTTTTCTCAACATCTTTGTAGGCCACCTGCAATAATTGCCAGGTACAATGCTCCTAACTTCAACAGTGGGCGTCTGCGGCGTTTTTCTTTAATACGAGAAGAACTTTATGGAAGGCATCACGACAGTTACCCATGATACAGCATCGATCTAGTTATTGCAACCCTAATTTTTATTCAACTCCGATCTGTCGTCTCCCAGACGCGGGTGATCTAATCAGATAGGCCAGCTGCTTGAGATGGGCCTGCCAAGAGTTGACCAGGCGTGAATCCCCCAGTGGCCAGAATGAGCCCCTAGCTAGTCCAGCAGAGCTAAAAGCCTGGTACCGGGTTAAGAAGCAATTGAAGATGACATCTTCCATTCTCCTGCTCGACATACTCTTTAGCTTGTCCCTGGTCCAGCCATCCCGATGTCCGACGAAGGACATACTCAGGGACTCGGCTTATACACCGTACTCCGGAGTGCCCCCGGCGTTGCACATACCGACATCTCGGAAGCTCAACAAGCCGGATAATATCCACACTTCCAAGGGGAAAGAACACAGCATAACCCTCAGTGGCCACTGTGGCTAGCGTCGTTTCGACCACCTTAGCCCCAAATTTCTAGCACGGACGTGAGCTTGAACCCAGGGCTCATGAGTCGGTGGATATCACTTGCATTCAGGAACGTGTGAGGCTACGGCAAGCCATGAACTGTGACGGTGGACGGCAGTCGGCCTAGCCTATGTCGACGGTGTCTTTCATCCCCAGCAAACGGTTGGGCTAGTCAAAAGCCGGAACGGCCACGATCTCAGGGCTTCCCGTGGTGCTGGGAATCTCCCGCACACCGGCTCCCTTGTCTTGTGCGACCTCAAGAAGCCATGGAAGGTGGAACGAATACTGCCAGCTTCCTTGCTCGCGGAAGACAGCTCACCCCGTCAAGTCAAATACTGTACAATGAATGACATCGAGACTCTTGGCCAGGTGACCAGTCATCTCACCGATCTACGGACCAATCTCACTTGCTCTGTGCTGAATTGGGCCCCACCGCACGACGAGGACATTCAGATCTTGGTGGGCTGAAGGGCGCTAGCGATCTGCAGAACGGTGGGCGCAAACAGCCAGACGACTCAGCTCATTAGCGCAAATCGAATTGGGTACGGTGCGTAAGTGGGACTGGGGATGGCTCGCTCACTTGCGACTTTGCAGTTAAGCGCACTCCTGAAGGACTGGGGTGACTTGTCAAGCCTGGCGCGTTGCTTGGAAAGTCAGGAGCCAACATGTCGCGATTGTGGTTGGTCCCTTGCCCTCGGCAGTCGCCGGAACGCAGAAGCAAAATATCTGGAGCACGGAGATTATGCCCAGGTTGTCTGTCAGTCGCGGCGACTCAGTCCTTTGGCATCCAAGGCGGTAGGTATTGGAACGAGACATTCCAATCGACGACGAATAATGGGGAGCGCAGACGGCTCACACAGACATCTTCATATCATGAAACGGAACGGAAATGTTCGGTCCACCGATGGTAGTTCCGGAATCGCGAGGCTGAAAACAGAACGGCACCTTCCCGGAGTGCCCTAGCTGACAGTTGACTCGTGAGGCATGATGCCTCTTGGACTGTGCTCACGTTTCAACTCTTGAATGCATTGTACTGCCAATTGAGGAGCCCCCTAAGTTGAGTCGCGAAAGTTGGAGGAACCCTATGATCAACAGCCGGAGTTCTTGCAGCCGCTTTCCCCTAGTGATTACCAGCCACACGAGACAGAAGGCTCCAACTTATTCCCTGCTTGCTTCGATCCTAAATTGAGATGTTGCGATCGCCGTGTGTTTACTCACGTATGCTGGGGCCATCCCACGCTTCCTCTGGTTCCCAGGACATGGGTTGAAAACCCAACCCATTCCCAACCTTGTTGCTTACTGCACCGACACTGCAACTCAAGGACAAGAGGGGCGCCTAGCTTTTCCCGGATTCGGCACCTAGTCAAAGTTGGAAATTGCGGAGCGGACTTAAGGATTTATGTCGGGACGAGATGAGACTGACGGCGAGACATGGCGATGCCGACGGCAGTATCCATCCGGCACCTCAGTCCGCCACCGACGTAATGATCAAGAGTTGCTGAATCGCACGTTGAGATTGCCCGTCGTGCGCCCTGAGGACATTGTCGTTGGAAAGACCCAGCAACCAGACTTGGCTCAAAGCTCAGTCTCCACCAAGCGACAAGACGGCGGCCGCGAGGCGGCTGGCAGTCCCAGCAGTATGGAGCCCTTCAGGAGGTGGATCTTTATCATACCTTGTACCCGGAACCGCAGCAACAAGGAAGGCCCCCCTTCTTAGTGCCCCGTGGTAGTTCGCGACGGCAAGGTCTGGCGCTGGCTATCGCGGCTCGCTTGTGTGGTGCTCGGCGCCCACCCGACTTTTCCCCTCCTGCAACGTCGATGACAACGCATCTCTGGATGTCTGTAGATGGTCCCTTGAACTTGGTGGCTGTGACGCAGCACCTTGATGCCACAGCAAGAGAGATGCTGCTGAGTCAAGAAACTTTGCTACGGGGGGTGTAGCAAGCTGGCCATCGGGGAGACGGAGGATTCTCAGGCGGACAGGTCGAGCTGGTCGGTGACATTCATGAAATTCCACGACTGGGTGTTCGATCACGACTCTCAGTAAATCAGAAGGAGAGGGGCGTTTTTGCCAAAGATATCGTGGGCAGAAAGGAAGCCTATCGCGACGAAATATACCGACGCATGCACAATTTACACAAGGACATTGATATTCCGAGAGCACTGGCATCGAATCATGTCTGTCTCAGTTGAAAGCTCGCCGCGGCACACTTACTTTGGAAGCGAACTGTCAGATGTCAGAATGGTAGATGTCAAACAATGACGGTCGAAACGAGATCAAGTACAACATAACATAAACACGACGGGACACGACAAAACCCAGGTGTGACGACACGACATGAGACGATACTGCGCGACACGACATGAATGCGCGGTGGTCTGGGCTATGGGCGCGTCTGGAGAACGCCTAGATGTTCCAGGGGCCAGGGCCTTCATCCGTAGTGTGCATGGATGGGCAGATTCAGCTCGGCGGCGTTGCGCAATCCAGGCAATATTGGCACCAGGCGCTCGGGGACGGAAAGCCACTCTGGGAGACTCAAGCTCTCATCCGCATTCCTGGGGTGCGTCGGCAGCGAGAGCTCGCTCACCGTCTCCCTCAGAGCGTTTCCATCACCCCCCCTCTCCCGTCTTGTGTTGCTCCCGTCGACGTGGAACCAATCGGGCGCGCAGCTCAGGATGGTATTGGCGATGATTGTCCCCTGTCCCCCAACTGTAGTGGCGGGTTTCGTTTCTTTTCTTCCTTGCAGGTGGGAACCTGGAGACATGCTCCTCTGGCTCTGCCGTTCTATCTCTCACTCTCTCATCTCCCGTGGTCCCTTTTCGTATACTTTGACCTACCATTGAGCGAGGGGGCTGGTTCCGCCTCCGAATATTTTCGGTCCCCTGTTGAACTCATTGCACCCATGATAGCAAATACCAGGCTGTTCGCCTAAGCACGGATGCTGAGAATGAGGGAAACGCGAAGAGGAAAATCGAAAGACGAACTAATACGATGAGTTCGGAAACATGGTCAATATAGGACAGAGTCTCCGATGTTGGTGTCTCGGGTGTCTTTTAAGCGCGTCGTGAGCGAAGGGGTCTGGAACTCTAAGGTTTAGCTCGCCGACGTGAGCTAGGTCGAGAATCAGCCATACCACCTTAGTCATCACTCACCAACTCGCCCGAGTCAACTCGTCGGGCTGCAAGACAGCATTGGGACATTACGAGAGCATGTCATCGAGATGCAGAACTCCATCTGCGCCGCTTGCGAGTCCCCATCGAGATTGCCGTGGCCTGCATATTGGGCGCACGACCGTTCGGCGCGTCCATGTCCATCCTCATGTCAACTATGCCCAAGAAAACCAGTTCCTCGATTCCTTGGCCAGGGGCAAGGCGGGTCGCGCCGATCTTGAACACTCAGCCTCGGGTTCTACCCTGTACTGGAGTTGCAGTCTTGATGCGATATTTTCAACCGAGCATGGTGGTCGATTGAGCGCCGTTGATCTCGGTTATGTTTGTACAACACTTGGATCGGGGGTCTGCGCTGGGCTGTAGTAACTGCTTTGATATTGGTGTCCTTTATGAACGTCGCATCGACATCTACGGTTCACGGCTCTGCAAGTCCAAGCCTAATCATCAATGTGTCTGACATGATACCAGCTTCTCGGTGAAGGGTTGTCCAGTATTGACGCCGCAAGTCTTCCTCAGCCTCGGCGTAGTTGATTGTAAGCCGACACTGCCCTGGGAGAACACGTCCTGTGGACGTCATTGTAGACAATAGCAACTAGCTAGGCGTCTATGAAACATTCAGGGTCTACTGTTCATCCTGTCTAACGCGGCTGCAAGGTGGGTTGGTTCGCTCACCCACGATGCTACCTTGCTTGGGGAATCTGCTTTACCTTGAGATTCGGGAGAACTAGGTAATCCACCGGCACCACTGGACGGGGGGATAACTTACTAGAGAATAACACTCCGCTGTCAAATCATAGGATAGCACCCAAGCCATGCAGAATGCTATCTGTGAGGTGATGAGGTTGTCCCCAAGCTGACGAGCTCAGGCTGGAGTGAGCCTTCTGCAGGGCACGAGACACCCCCTTAGTGGTGCTAAATAATGACCGCTACAAGCACAATTCACATATCGATAACTATTATTTGTTAAATTGTATCGGAGTATCTTGGTCAACATGTTGTTGCTTCTCTGCCTAATTGGGGAAAGCTGCTCTGACCAATAACTACCCAAGAAATGGAGGTTTGTGATACAACCGTTGAAAGACCGCCTCCCCGTACACAGCCACCCAGTACGGCTAACCAACCAAAACCTCACCGTGGGACTTGAAACATTCCTAGATCTCAAGGAAAAGACCCGAGTCCAGTTCGTGGTCCTCTCGCCAGCCCCATCAGGAGGTGCCTGTTCGACATCATCACCAGGGAGGCTTTAAACCCAACCCTACACGATATCTCATTTATAAAACCACCCAAGAGGTATCTATGAATAGATTAGTTATTGGGTTGGACCATATTGTAGAACCAAGGTTATGAAACCTATATTGAATCTAGAATTCGCATGTTCCGTTGCCTGGAGCAGTAGCCCAACCCAACCAGCCTAGTTCGAAAAAAAGGGTGTCACCGTTTGCAGCAGTCGGAAGAACGCAGTTTCGCTACGCCGCGATTAGCAGTAGAGATGTGAGTTTTGTTCCCAAACGAGCGATTAGATTCCAGCCAAGGTGATGCCGGTCAGGAATCACGCGGCACTCCAGGAGGTCGACGAGGCTGACAGAGGCAGCGTAAGATTCGCCCTCAGACCCCATGAGGGGCCCAAACTAGCGCAGAGACAAGAATCATGCTTCCCTCTAGTTGAGGGGTCGACAATACCAGTCCCAGAGATGGCATTGTCGCTGACCCATAGAGAAGAGCGGTAAGCCAAAGCTATCACAGCCGCCCCCTCCCTACGAGAAGCATCACCTGTCAACTAAAGATGACACCGCCCTGCCCGCCGCCACCGCCATTCGATCTGAGGAGGCACTAGCAGTAGCCCAGGCCGTCAATCTGTCACTCTTGTTGCGGAAATCGACGGCGTCTTGGAGTCGCCGCCGCCGAGTCAACGGGCGTCGTCTCCAGCCAGCTCGCGCAACAGAAAACGCGGCTACCAGTAGGAGCGGGGAAAAAGGGAGAGCCGAGTTTCATGGACGTATGAGTCGACGATGACATGTGGGCAAGGTTGGTGGCTGTCGAGTCAGAAGGTCCGACGTCGAGTTGGGGGAATCAACCACAACATGACATCAACCAATTCTCAAGACATTTATCCCGAGGCACTCGAGGCGAGTCATAATCCAACATAGAGGTACCGAGATACAGCATGAATCGCTGGCATGGATCTCAGGTACTCGCAAAAGGCAAAGGGCCCATATCACATCAGGACATACCGAGACTCGACGTAGATGCTTCTCGTCAGGCTCCATTTGCATCAACTAAAATAGTCTATTGAACATTTGCCGCTCCAATCTGTTCAGATTGTCATCGGCCCCTATAATGAAGGGCCTCCAATACGAAATGTTGCCCCCTTAATCTCAGATGAGTGTTTGTCATGCCACTCAAACTAATATCATCATCCCAATCTAGAGCCATTACTTCGAGGTACAAAGAGAATAAAGAAATCGAAATGCCTGGAATAACGTGACCAAATTGGTCACCGAGCAAACCGTAGTAACCCAGACTCGCAAACCACGAGTCAGTCTAATCGAACCACCTGTCCTCTAACAAACAAACGCCGTGGGTGTCATGTACTTTTATGGATTCGAATCATCCGGGAATGCCAGGCTTGTTGGTCCGCATCATGGACGGGCCGCAAGCCTCAAGATGGAAAGTCACCTTACCATCGACGGTTACCGATGGGCATGTTGTTGGCGTTGGCTGGAGGGCGAGTCAGCTCGATAGGTGTCTTGCTGCTTCAGCGCCGGCGATACCCACCTCTACCACCGCCACGGCCACGTCCCCAGCCACCGTAACCGCGGCCACCGCCACCACCGCCGTAGCGAGTCATCTCAGCGAGACGGGGGTCGATCTGTTGCTTGGCCTCTTGAAGGACATTGACAAGATCACGGGCCTGCTTCTGGTCTGGAATTGCCATGTCAGTATTATTCAACTCGGCGGGAGGGGAAGTAAATCGGGGGCAAAACTCACTATCAGTGGTGAAGAAGGTAATGGCGGTACCATTGGCACCAGCACGTCCGGTACGACCAATTCGGTGGATGTAATCCTCCGAGTTGTTGGGGTAGTCGTAGTTCAACACATGTGTGATGTTGCGCACATCTTGAGCAAGACTGGTTAGCAGGCGAAGAAGGGGGTTTGTATAGCAACGTTCCAGCACGGGAGGCGAAGGTGGATAGCTAAGCATATTGGCAGGCCATCTGTACTTCACTCCTGGCGGAAATGGGGCAATCCAAAGTGCGTCAAAATGCCATCCTGGGTTATGCAGTCACCGGGTCCTTGGGACAAGGAAGCCTTGGCCAGCAGCTTGATCAACGGCAACAGATATGCCACCTCCACGCTCGTACCACGGAAGCGAGAACGGTACAAGAGTGGAATCACGAGTATAGCAAAGCAAAGGCTACACAACGGATCAAGACCCCGTTGGTTGAGAACCAAGTGGACACCATGATTTATCAGGCAGATTCGCACAGTCAAGAGAGCCCCTAAACACGAGAGTAAAGTACAGCAAGTGTTTTTGCTGGAAGTTGCCATGAGGGAGGGGAGGGAAGGGTCGATACTTACC
>JAADYS010000712.1:0-13628 GCA_012931995.1 Fusarium albosuccineum | reverse complement strand
GACAAGAAGTTCAAACACGATGGATGCAACGCAAATGCAGAGCAGCGCAACACAACAGAGACGCAGAGCAGAAGAAGAGGAAGCAAGTCGAGCAAGCAACCCTGGCGGCTGGCGGCTGGAGCGTGGAGACCAGAGTGGAGTCTGGACGGTGCGACGGAGTGGATTTCTCGGTGGAGTCGCTCGACGCTTTGCCCGACAGGGAACGGTCAGAGAGGGGCCTGGCTTGAATGGCTCACACTGGCAGCGCTCACTTCTGGGTCGCCGAGAGGGAGGGACGATGACGGGGGACAAGGAGCCAAGAGCAGGGCGAAGCGATGGCGGGCGCGGCTGTGATATGCATCAGCCAGGAAGGCTATGCTGTGCTGCTTCTTGTCGATGGGACGGCCGACGAATTCGATCTGGCCGGCAAGATATAAGGTGAAACCGTTGGAGAACGTTAGATACAAGAAGTGCCCGCGAGAAGCCAAAACAGGATCAGAGTAAAAGTGACGACAGCGAAAAAACGAGAGTCGAGTACTACATGTGTACTGTAGGTAGATGAGGTAGTTCGGTACGCGATAGCTGAAACGACCGGGGAAAGATGCTTGGCAGCAGCAGGTGACGCTCGAGGCGTGATCCGGAGAGTGAGTCTCACGGCTGCAAACAATAGGAATGTTGAGAAAGGACGAGGGATAGAAGTCGAGATTACTCCATCATGTCGCTTTCATGAGAGAGGAGGACGGAAAAGCGATGCGAGGGTGGACGGGAGGCTAAGCGGTTCCCCAGAGGCAGGTACCTTTGGGCTGGTTGGCGGTATTTTACCCACCCGGGTAGGAAGGTACTTTCCCGTCCTTCGCATGCGGCAGGAACCACTGGGAAGTGACGGCCATGAAAGCCGGAGGCGCCGCTTGCTTAGCCTGCTTTGCTTGTACATGGCAAAGTACCAGCACCTCGGCAAGCCAGGGGTTACGGCCGAGATCTTTATGTCTTGCCTCAGCTCATTCATTATTATAATAACGCGCGCCCTCTCAGCATCATGCCTATCTCTTGCCAGCATCCTCCATGTCAGTGTCAGTCCAGCAATCATGCACAATCCCCAACCGCCGCGGGTAAGTACCTTATGCACGAATACGCGCTGTGCGAAGGCGACGGCCCAGCAAGCCACCAAAACTCAGTCCCGAACAGGCTTCGCGCAAGCACTTGCCTCTGTCATCGCACTGTATTTTTAGCCCCTGGAGATGATCTCAGGCGGTCTGGAGAGTGCTGAAGTATGGCCCGACTCGTGGCCCAACACGCCCCAAATGCACAGTTTATGATGCGTCCCGCGTATTCAACGCCGTTTCCCCTCCTCATGGATCTGGGTGTTGGCATCATGGACAAGTTTGTCTCTATCATCTCCAAGATATTGGCTTTCTATCATGGTTCTCCACGCTCGCTATTCGGCAGCGTCTTGACCCTAGATGAGCATCTGCTCTCCTTACACTCGCCATTCTACACGTTATTACTCGAATTTCGCAGGGAGCCTTAAGGAAGCAATAATGGAACCATCCTACGGATGAACCTGGTGGTCTACTTACACGGAACCGGCCACTGCTCACCATTTTTGCCATATGCTAGGCCTGATTCATCACGTCCTCGGAGATGAACTACTGGTGGCCGAATGAATGGTTGGTTGCCATTTGACAATGGACTGCTCATACATGGCAACCGTGTTGAGTTGCGACGCAAGGGAAGCAAGCAAAGCAAGGACAGAACGGAACAATCCAGGGTTCGTTGACTTGCATGCTTGCATCTTCCGACCTGCCTTTGGTTCCATTCGTTCCTGAATCTCAGCCCGGAAGTCAGAGTTCCGCCACACTCGCCCGCGAGGACGCACATGCGAGACCCTCAAAACGGTCCAGACGCCCACTCACCGATATCTCGGTCATATCCCCTCCCCCTCTTTTCCACGTACGAGGCCATACAAAATGTCTCGCCGCCTTCTTGCCCCCCCTCTCGGTTCTATGCGTCTCAATTGGCCTCATAGTCGCGACAAAAGAGGAAAGTCTAGATCCAACTGGTCTCGACCTCCGCCCGAGCTCCCCGTCGATGTGACCCTGTGGATAGGCTTCGCCCCAACTTGGCATCTGGATTAAGGTTCTTGAGCCAAACCAAAACAAGCTTACGCCGTTCCCCGGCCTATCTTCCGTAGATTCCTTCTGAGTCGAGAATGGTCTGAGGGGATACACGGTCTCAGTGCCACTGGGCCAAGGGCGCCAAGCTCTCACGCAGATATACTATTCACACAGCATCTTGTTTTGCCTCATTCGTATGAACTGATTCGTATCCTTGATATACCTCCCGTCATCACTAGTATACTTAGGTATCGCTTATAGCACTAGAAGATCACCATTACTGCCCGCGCCCTGAGCCGGTTGCAGAACCGCCTGAGGTGCATGCGCGCTCACCACGTATCCTGCCGTGTGGCCATTACCTCCCCCAAAGACATCATCCCCTCCATCGATGCGCATAGACGCCATCTGCTGCGTGCCGATGCTCGAGAAGTATGCATCCGCATCGTTGACCGCCTGGGCAATGTTCCCCTGTTCGTTGGCTGACGCTGCGTTGCGGCTTATGGGGTCAATGTCTGTCGGCTGTCCCGCGTTGCCGAACATGCTGATGCTCTTCTGGTTATCGCCAGCCACAAGGAGATTCTGCCGTTGCAGAGCCGGCGAGTCCTGAAGCTTTCGGGGTCGCGCCGATCTAAAGACGGTCTGAACCGGCTTCAAGTATACTGTCGCCAGTGTTCCCACGTTGAGGCACATCTCCTCTAGTGTTGTCGAGTCAAGCCGTTCTGATTCGGCCGTTATGGCTGGCTTGTCTCCCATCACGATTTGCCTGGCCGCATTCATGTCTGTGGACAACAGTCGCCAGTACATGTACGCCCTGTCTCGAAGGTCAGGGTTATCCGTCTCCTCCGTGGCCCACTTCAAGACCTTTGGTACCAATTCCTGGCCCTTGGTTGGTCGCTGGATGAACAGCTTCACGGTCGCCGTGAGCAAGGCCAGCTGCACCTCGACTGGCTCCTCAGCAAACGAGTACAAAAAGTCCTCGAGTAAAGCGTCGCTGTTCTCAATTCGATCTGCGTATTGGCCAATTACCCAGACCATGGCCGCCTTCGCCTCGGGCTCGTCCAAGGAGTCGAGATGTTCGCAAAGAGTGCTGATGATAGACTCGTACTGGTTAGGGTACTTGCGGAAGATGTTTCGGATCACCACCGTGGCCTCCTGTACGATGTAGGTAACCTTAGTCGCCACAAGCTCGAGGAGGAGGTTGATGCACCGTCGCGCTGCCGGTTCGATCTTGATCGCAAGCTTTCCAATTGCGCGCACCGCCTTGCGCACGAAATGGACATCAATCTCCGTAGCATATTCTCGCAGCTCGGTCAAGACTTCGTCGATATTGTCCTCGTTGGCGAGCATAAAGATAAGTTCCAGCTTGGTGACCTTGACGTAGATCGGGTCGTTGTACTTGCAGAAAAAGACTCTTATGTCGTTTCGCAAGACTTCCGGCCGTCGCTGGAGAATGAGGAGGGCGTTTCGAAGAGCCAGGTATTGCACCTCGGGTCCCTTTGCAAGGAGTGTGACAAGGGGTGGTGAGAGTTTCCTGCAGAGTGCCGAGATCTGCTTCTGATCGGCGATATAGTTCATCAGATAGAGAATCACCCGAATGCAGGTCAACACGACGGACGAATTAGAATGCGAGAGACGTGGTGATATGCGCTCGGCCAGGAGGACCGCCTCTCCGGATTCTTGTGGCACGTAGGACATCAGAGCCTCCAGGATATATGTTTGACCCCATCTGATTTCAACAATTAGCCACGTCCGTTATTTGGAAAATCAGCCAACTCACTCAGAACAATCAGGGAGGATGGCCACCATCTTGGAAGCATTGCTATAGTCGATGGTGAGCTTAATGGCATCGCTTCGTTCCCAGATATCCATCAAGCCAGCTAGTGCGCTTGCGACAACAGTAGGGTTATCGTCCCTGAGAAGCGAGTTTAGTCGATCAATCAGGTCCGAGTTTTCTACCATATGCCGGTCGTGGTCATAGAGCTTAGCCACGCAGAATGCTGCCGTCTTTCGCACATAAGGATCGCCGTCCTTGAGCATATGCTTCACTAGGGGCACAGTAGCTTCGACATATTCTCGGACGTGAATATAAGACATTGTTCGGAGAGCCAATGCTCGCACCAAAGGGTTGTGATCTTCCATATCCTGGTCATTGTCAGCAACTATTCGTCAGCCGCAATTAGACAAACTGACATGCTCCAACACGGGGATTGCCTTTACGGCAATCTCGGGTCTCATCCTTGCGTAGTTGACCAGAAACAAGAAACACCTATTTCCCATGAGCCCCAGAACGATTATAGCAATCATATGAGCCTTACATCTTCTTTATCTCCAAGCTCTGGATGCCCATGCACCCAATGATGTCGGGAAACAGGGCCACCATATCATTATTACTCATGGTCATGTTGGCGACAATTTTCTTGAGGGCAATCTTCTTGCTCGAGTAGTTCTTGTCTTTCTTCCCTCCGCTGTTCAGCTCGAGGCGTAGCTCGGCTACTTTGCCCTGCGGAGTTTTTAGCCTCGAATCATAGAGGGTCGGCGGTGGCATATATGCGAGAAACATGGCGGCCATCTCGTGGTTTGCGTCGCTAGAGAAGGGCGAATTGATGGAGCCATGAGGGCGGGACGGGTGGCGGGATGCGGAGAGAGGCTGTCGTTGTTGCGTGACGGGGGAATGGGCAGCGAAGGGAGGAAAGGAGACAAAGATTCAAGTCTCAGAGCAGTGGATAAAACAAGGACGTGTCGAGGGTGCTCACGTCCTACGGGGCTGAGACATGATAGAAGAGGTAGAAAGGCTTACTCTAGCAAAGAGTTTGGAGTCCCCTCCACCGGCGGAGCTCGACATGGTGTTGTACTTGTATCCCAATCACTGCGACTGGCTTTTGGTCTTGATGCAACCGAGACGATGATAAATGCGGAATAGGCGCCCTGGACCCAGCAAGCCCCTCACGACTGATTTCTTGGAAAACTCGCAGATATCGACCGAAATCTCCCACCTAATTGGGCGAGATGCGTGTCCAGCGCCAGGAGTCGTGGAGGGTGGATGGCAGTGGGAGGAGGGGACGGTCACATGTGCGCCTGATGCCCGCGATTCCAAGCCACAGGGATGTCTTGTTCTCGGCGCGGTAGCTGTCGCTGAGGGTCCCTTTTCTTCGACTTGGAGCGGACGAGGGGACGTGGCTCTCGGGAACCTGTCGCGATGTTTGTTGCGATCGTTGCCGTGTCGTTTGCGTCGGGCGCCGGCGTCGTCGGAGAGAGAAAGGGGAGCTTTAAGAGACTCGAGTAAGCCAAATTAGAACACGCCAAGCACGGTCGCGTTATCGATAACGGTGGGTAATTAAGCGGAAAATGTGCGGCGCCCCATGGCGTCGACAGGAGTGGAGTGGGCCGCCCTCCAATGAACCAACGTCAACGTCGCCTACAAGCTCGCTCACTCTCTACAGCCTCTCGCGACACCACGAAGCGAACCCGACGACATCCTCGCACCGAATCGCCCGGATACTGACCTGTTGACTTGTCGCAACAATGGCTGATAAAAAATCCAACGGCCCCGTCTGGGTTACGCAGCTCGAATACCCCCCTCTCGCAAAGGCCAAGGTGTCGGGCATTCAAGATCCTCCTGGATATAACCCCGGCAGTGCCGTCGCTCATTCCAAGGTACACGCGCGCTCCCATTAGATAGCCATTACCAGCAGAGCGGCTGACAGCAACCACAGAAGCAGAACAAGGATGCCAAAGTCCAGCCGCGCAAGCCCCCGACCGCCGAGGAGATGGATACCTTGAAGGTCAAGAAGGCGTGGGAGGTCGCCCTGGCTCCCGTCAAGGGACTCCCCATGACCGCCATCATGATGTACATGTCCGGAAACTCGCTTCAGATCTTCAGTATCATGATGGTTTTCATGGCCTTCAAGAACCCTTTGATGGGTCTGGTCAACACGAACCAAGCCCTCGAGCGATTTCAGACGGAGAACAACTCGGCGCAATTGTTGCAGGTCAAATTGGTATACGTGGCGTGTCAGCTCGTTGCACTAGGTGTTGGAATTTGGAAAATCAACACAATGGGACTATTGCCGTAAGCTGCTGTGCTTGGTATTCATGCTCTGACCCTTACTAACAGTTTCTAGGACTACACGGTCAGACTGGTTAATGTGGGAGGCACAGAGAGAACCTTTGGAGCACGCTGTGGCAGCGTTATAGATTCGTATTACATACCATGACTACCCAACTGCATAATAGCCTATGATGAAACTCCAACACCGCGTTTGTATTTACGTGGATACACCATGTCACATGTTCGTCAATATGCATGTCAGTTGGATCCGGGCCGACGTTACGCACCCTCACTCAACGCCTCCCGTTTTGCTTTTGCTGCCCTCCATTGCATGCCTTTTGTGTCAAGCAGTCTCAAAGCGGGCATCAGAGCCAAGTTTATCAAGGCGAGAAATGTGAAGCACCAACCTCTCCCCATTCCTTTGATCATGTGGTCAATAGCCGCCGTTGCAGCAGCTCCAAACAAACACCGCACGAGGTTATTGGCAGCAGTTGCAGTAGCCGGTGCCTGGGGGTTCAGGTCAACAATGAGGGTGTTGAGGACACTAAACGAGGTCGGAATGAGCATGCCAATAAGAAAGACCAGAACGAGCGGAACAGCGACCGAGGTCTCGAGTTGCAGAGCCCAGCCATAAGCAATGAGAGCCGCAATGCCGAGAAGCAGGGTAGGGTAAACGGGCTGGATCCGCGCACTCTCTATTGGGAACTTTCCCAGGTCGTCTCCTCGCTTGCGATCAATAGTGAAGCCAATCTTTTTCGCAATACGGCGATAGTTCCAGTCCAGGACATACCCTTGGGCAACGACAGCCCCGGCACATCCAAAACCATATGGCAGATAGCAAAGTCCAACCTGCAGGTCGTTGTATCCGTAAATCTCTTTGAAGAGTGTAGACATGGTAGCCGCCACGAGGATGAAACCAAGGTATATCATGGCGTTGATGAACAAGATAAGAGCCATCTCTCTCTCGAACACAATGCCTAGGGTCTTTAGTGGGTTAGGGAACTTGAGCTTTCTCTTCGGAATGTTTTGAGACGTAGTATCATCGCGATGTTTGTAAAGATCCAGTAACGATCTGTTCCATCGTTGGGGCGCGATCGACCCGTTTCCAACCACGTTCCGACACGTTTCAGGAGCAGAAAGAACCCAGGGGATAAGCCAAGCAACAGAAAAGATAGTGCAGAACCAAAAGATAGCAGGCCAGCCGAGAAACTGGCTCAACACGCCGCCCAACACCGGTCCAAGTGCTGGACCAATGTTGATTCCTGCACCCACGATTCCCATGTACTTGCCCCTCTCTGCTGTTGACGAGATGTCTGCGATAACGGCGAAACCTAGCACGAGCGTGCCGCTGCTTCCAGCGCTCTGCAAACATCGTAATACCAGTAACGCGACATAATCTCTTTGTAAGGCCAGTCCAATGTTGGCACAGATGTATATGAGAAATGCCAGGATGTAGGCTGGTCGACGCCCCGCCATGTCGCCCAGATCGCCGAATATGGTGGGGGATAGCCCCTGAAAGATCATGTAAGACGTGAGAGTAATGTTCATAAGGGAAACAGAAACGTCCAAGTCTTCAGCGATTGGGTTGAGGGCAGGAAAATAGATGTTGGCCGTCAGTGGCGAGACAAAGCTTGCGGCTGTGGCCAGTGCAATGATCCATCGTCGAGTGTTCTTGGAAAATGTGCTATAAGCCGGTCCACTTGATACCCTTGACACAGCTTCTGGGTCGGCCAGAATTGTCTGATCAGGGTGAGACGCAGACTTTCGAGTTATTGTCTCGTCATGTTTCTCAGGTAAGCGTTCGGGCACCGCAGATCTTTTCGGTTCGATCGTCTCCGTCGTGGGATTGCCATCATGACCGCCAGAGCTGGTGGCGTTGGCAGTTGGGTGGTTCTTGTTGCTCCATTTCATGGTCAATTGAAATAGGGGAAAAGAGGAGTTTGGCGTTCATGACGTGAGGAGAAGCGAGAGAGTGGGAGCCAAGTCTTTTACGTTAGATAATGTGCTGGCGATATCGGCAATCTTCTCTTGATTCTCCTTAAGAAATTCTATTTCCGTGAGCCATGATGCTTATTTCCGTACCAACTCGGCCGGGACGTTGCTCGGACGAGACCCACGTCCGGCTATTCCCCCGTCTTGTCTCCGGCCCACGTCCGATCGCAACTCCCGTCGGCGGGCCGTTGAGAATGGAGACATCCGGCCGCATCATCAGAATCTCCACAAGCCTCAGTGGCCAGATCATGAACGACTGCAAGCTTGTGGGGAGTTGACCGCGAACCAACCCAGGGGTAGATGAAGGAGTGAAGCACGTGGGAGCATCTTGAACGTCAGTCGATCACTCGCTTGGTTGAAGGCTTGAAGCTAGTGAGTGGAGTTAGCAAGAGCTGTCTTCAGATGAAGAATAATGAAGCCGCAGGGCATAGAGAGTCTCTAAAATGTCAATTTGACACGACATCTCGATAATTAACAAGTCAATAAAGGCTAATGGCTTTCGATTCCAGATGAAAACAGGGTCAAGATGGGGACAAGAGAAGTCGCAAGAGCTCGTCGTGGGTTGGGGTTGAGTGGTTGGATGACTAAGCCACGCCATAGCTTGGTGCTACGTAAGGGCTCTGCGTCAGAGCTTCGTCGCAATGCAGCCATGGTGTCGAGAACCTCGGATCTCCTATTGATGCATGAGCTTGAGCCGAAGCAAAGCAGAAAAAGCACCAAAATCCCTCGATTATTGCCAGCTTAATATCGAGGATTCCCTCCTTCTCGGCACTTCTCTTTCCCAGTGCAACCCTCCTCCCGGCCCGGAAAGGGTGCGCATTGGACGCCATGGACATCACAGTCGGCTTCAACGAGCTTCTCCGGCAGCACGAGGTGCCGGAAACCAGGAAACGAGTCACCATGGATGCCATCGATGGCTTTCTCAAGGAGGCATACCGGATCGTCCGTCACGCCCTCCCTCTTCTTCCCTCGCCACCACCACCATCATCGAGCTGACCGGCTTGTCACAGAACTCACACATCACCAGCCTGCATCGAGAACTCCAAGACGTTAGGCAGGCCTACCTCTCGACTGCACAACCACGGAAGACGCATAGCCGGGCTGCAAAGGGACAGTCACGCGTGCTCTCTGACAGAGATCGGGAAGATGTCGATGCCAATGCGAAGCAGATGATCCGGGAGCTGAACGCTAGTATTCGTGCCCTTGACGACGCCGAACAATTGAGACGCGAGACGGAATCCGCCATCATCCGGAAGAAGTATGTGAGGGGTCTTGGGGCGTTGGGGTCATGGGCATCAGGCGGCGCTGCCAGCAACAAGACAGAAGAGCATGCGACAGCAGAAGCCAAGGCGCGAGACGTTGGAATTCACCGGGACGGCATTCTATGGTTTCTGCGACAGCGTTTGGAGTTGTGCTGCCGGACACAGCAGGACATGATGGAGACACGTCTAACACGGGAGTTGGAAAAGAGCCGCAGCATGCTCTCAAAATCCGGGGCGGCCATCGCCGGTGACTTTGCAGAGTTCCCTCCGTCTGTCCGGCGACAATCTCAGACGACCCCTGCCGCTGGGCAGATCCCTACGTCCGACGACGGTCAGGCTCCGAACCAGGGATTGACAGATGAGCAGATACAGATGTTTGAGGAAGGAAACCAAGACATGATGAAGCATTACGAGAGCAGCTTGGGCAAAGTCAGGTACGTGCGATGTATGCCCTGTCCGCTTGGACGTGCTGGGGCGGCTCTGTCTCTGTGCCTGAGCTGGAGCGCAAGGGTTCGTTCAGTTCATTCGATGGAAGAGTCTGCCCCACCTCGTCTACAGAAAACGAGCTGCTGTTTTTGATCAAGTGAACTGATGCGAGGGTCCCACAGAACCGCTGAGAAGTCGTTGCTGGAAATCTCTGAGCTGCAGTCGTTGCTGGTCAACAATCTTGCGACGCAGTCGGCACACATTGAGCAGTTGGTGGCGGACTCGTTCTCGACGACAGAAAACGTGGGAGGTGGTAACAAGGAGCTGAAGAAGGCGACACAGCGCTCAAGCCCCGCCAAGTACACCTTCTTCCTCGCGAGCGGGCTCTGCGCGTTCCTGATTGTCTGGGACCTCGTGATCTAATTTTTACTTATTTTTATGAAGGGGTGTGGGTAAAGGCAACGTGGTCATGCCAGCGCCGACAGTTGATTGACCAGCCAGAGGACAGAAAAGAGTGGGAGTCGATACATAGAGAGGTTGTGACAAGAACCACGCCGAGCTGATCAGGTCCTCCTTGAAAGGGGGGCGTGGGAGCCGCAATCAATGAAATCGAATCTGTCCAAAGTACAGCTAAGGATCACGTATCGCATTGTGCATTATTTCCCCTCATTTTGCACCCTGAAAAACACCTCGCAAACTGTTGGAAACTACTCAACTGTCGGTGGCCGGGGCCGTGGGTCTTTCATGTTGTGGGGATGCAGAATCCCATTCAAGGTGGCAATCGCGCAACCGATAGGGTACGATCTGGACGGAGAGAAATGCCATGTTGGAAGACGGTGTGTCTAGTGCACATGCCTAGTTACCGAGCGAACGATCGATAGGGCAATAGAGGCACAGCAACGAGAAGACGCAGGACCGGCGATAATGGGGATGACCGGGGGCAACTGGGTGGACCGGCAGTGTACAAAGTATTCAATGTACAACATGGAGCAGGGGTTGCCAGAATCTGGATGGGAGCAAGGAAGCAAAAGCAAGATGGCCGTTTCCATCTGGGGGTAGCGTCAAGAGGTAAAGGTGAGGCAAAGTTGTGTCCCCTCCCAGATCTGCCTATCTTGGCTTCCGAGTATGCCACACTACATGATGCCATACATGACAACTACAACCGCAACTTGGACGCCGCAATTTCACACCCACAAGCCATCGACTTACATGTTTGACAACTCCCGGTCAACTCCCTCTTACTGTTTGCCTGCCCTTTCAAAATGGGCTAGTATCAACATCCGATGCAGAGACACGCGATCATACTATCCAATTACACTGGGGGCCCGCGCCGGGGCCCTCATGGAGTCAGGACTCAAGACTCAGGGGCGGCTTGGAGGGGAGTGAATGAGTGGTTATGAGGGATGAGCCTCGCAAGTTGCAATTGCGGTTGAATCATACGACAAATAAGAAGAGCCATGTTACGTTTTTAGCCGGGCGAAGTCGGAGGCCCGCGAGAGATGGAGTAGCTCCTTTGCTGACCCCGGGTATCAACTATTACCCAACCGTGCATTTTCAAATGCACCGTGTGATGATTTTTTTCTGTGTCTTTTTTTTGCATCCCCGTGACGGGATCCGCGACGGGGCATCGGGGGTGCCTATTTGTTTCCTAGGGAGCCCACTCGGTACCGGGAGATGCATATGTAGCGGGATGGAGACCGGCGACGGAAGGGGAAAGGAATCGAAGGGGTCTGGAAGCTGGGTACCAACGTAATTTTTTCTGGGGGATGGGGCATGCAATTCAAGGATCCATCGGAGTCATCGGAGGGAGGGAGAGGGGTTTGGGGAAAGAAAACTAGCAGAAAAGGGATCCAGCAATGTACGAATTCTGTACCTGGATCGAGGAACGAATAAACAAGGTGAAGGTTTGCGGGAAGCATTGATAGGCGAGCAGAGATCAGACCAGGCGCGGGAGACGTCAAAGTTTCCGGTCCAAGGCATGGGTGCTTTGAATCTTCGCATAAATAAACCCGATGAGATATAGATCAGATGAAACAAGCAACCGGGCGAATCGAGGCGAGAGGAACAAGGAGACCGACAGATCTCGTGTCGTCGGTTCCAAAGTCACTCAGACAGCTCACAAGACTCGAGTCAACGAGACACGACAAGACAAGACGCAGCCTGGAATCAGTCACTTGCAGGGGCCTGGGGCACTACGTCAACGGTCCATGCCTTGCTCCGTAATCTACCTCACCGTTCCCCCATGCCAAGCCAGTGTACGAAAGGGTACATAGGTAAGGGACGGACAATGGCGGCAGCTCACTGGACATCCCTCGGTCAGATCCATCCGCCGCGTGACGTTAGACCTCGGCGTCCTCGTTCTTGAGGGCCCAATCCTGCCTAGGTAGGCAATCACAGTGAGAGCGTCCCCGTAGAAGCTTCTTGATGGTGAGAAGCTTCACAAGCTTTTTTCACAAGCCGGCGGAGGTTTTTCGGTAAGCCGAGTTCCACGGGAAAGCATAAAAAGAGGACCTATCTTCGCTACGCGAACGCGGCAAAAGAGATGATCGTAGGGAATGAAGCATCGAAGCATAAAGGTCCGATCCCAACTCTGAGAGTGAAATCAAACTCTGCAACTGGCCATTCTGCATCTCGGACGGGTTTCACGATCCCGCGCAACGGAAATCCAACAGCTCCCATCGGGATCCTCGTTCCAGCCCGCAGCCCATCTCAGCTATTTTGCGCGCAGTTCTATCTAGTCAACTCATTGACTGCTCGGTTCTATCACTAGTGTCCTCAGCACTATTGCCTCTATTCTGCATCACTGCTTGCTTCTCGACCTTGTCCGCTAGAAAAAGGGCTTGAAACTAGAGCTCCATCGAGAACCAACACAGACAGAGAGCTCCAGACAGCTACAGCTACATAACTCTACCGCCCATCATCGCCTGAGAAGCGAGCTAGAGCTAGGGAGCCCCAGGAACTCCGGAAGCACACCGGTTTCATCGAGGTGAGTAAACGAGGACTCTCAAACAAAAAGAAATCTTGCCCTTGGTCCGCTGCAGGCCTGTCCCAGTTGAGTTGAGATCCATCTCAACCGGCTCGCTCGCACCCCCTTTCAACTCCCCAATCGCGTCCCCTTGAGCCCAGTGTTGTCAAAGCAAAAGCCATGCACCCCCGGCTGCGGCTGCGGCAGCGCCCCGGCCGTCCATTCCATCCGTGTCCATGTCCATCGTGGCATCGTGTCTTCGGACATGGGCATCCATAATAATCATCATCGGACAGCATCGCGCAAGCAAAAAGCCCACCGCGAGTTGCCCGGTGAGCCCACCTTCGCCCACCTTTTGTCCCCCTTTGGCATCGTGCGGGTCAGCCACCACAGCCCCTTGCCCCGAGCTCTCCACTGGTCCGGAACAACGGCGCCCAATTTGCCCGCCTACATCGAGCAGTTTGGCACCGGCACCACGCCCCGGCCACGGCCAATGGCATCAGCCCAGAATCTGGTTTACGCAACTGCCATGGCCTCTGTGGAGCGCTGCCGGGCTCTTCTGGGCTCGCTGTACCTTGCCTTTGGGCGATAAGGTGTCTCTACGGGCTTGCGGGCTGGGGCTGGGGCGTTGCTTGCAGGGACACTTGCAGCCATGATGCAGCGCTGTTGCAGCCGCCTCTTACAGAGTCTTGCATGGAGCTCTGGAGAGTGGTGGTCTCGGGGTCTCGGGGGGCAAGCTACAGGGCATCTTCCAGCGCATGCCGCAGCTCTAGGCACTCCAACTGTCCATCATGACCGGCACTGACCATTCCATTCATGTACTCTAGGTACCTTCTCCAGAC
>JAADYS010000708.1:678-18986 GCA_012931995.1 Fusarium albosuccineum | reverse complement strand
TTTGAATTTTTCGACGCGTTATGAATGTCGGAATATCCAAATTGTTGAAAATCACACCAAAAACCGGGCCCTTCCGATGTCTCACGATTTTGTGCTTGTCTCACGATTTTGTGCCCAACCTAGCTTGCTAGGTTGGTTCGCCTGGGGCGCTAGCCCCACATGAGCCAACGGGTAAGGGTCAAACGCACGTACCTTTTACCCTCGCTTTGACCCAGTTATAGGGTAAAAGTGGACGAAATAATCACATATTCATAATGGCGGTCTAGCGTCTCTGCATATAGGATGCCTGATCCATATAAAGTCTCATAGAACGCCCCATTTCTCACGTCGAGGTCTGTTAACACAATATAATAACAACATTGTCTCGACACATTCAGCTGACAGTACCAGCCACTCTTTCAATACTTTTCATGATATCTACAAGCATGAAGACCGTCCTGTCGACTACATTGCTTCTTGCCATTGGCATTATCGGCACTAATGGCTTGCAGCTGATTAGCGAGAGGCCACTATGCAACTATCAACCGCTCGGCGTCCGAGCTTGGTACAACTGCAACGACCACAATGGGGGTAAAGACCCGTATAAAGACTCCGACTGCGATCTGCCTTGCGCACGAGTTGGCCGCAATGAGGGAGGCAAATTTGTCCATGTCAGCAACTACTGGAGCAACGCCGACGCCTGTGCTCTGAAATGTTACCTCCGCTAGACGGTATGAACGACAATGTATGATTCTGATCTCCTGAGCTAATAACATTAAGGATCCCATGAACCCACGGGATGCTCGGAGTTTGATATAGTGGGTGGGTGTCACTTGCAAATCGGCGGTTCTTAGATTACGCATGGATACAGCAGACCGGTAGCATCATTACGGTCTCCAACCAACAGGTGCCATAGAGTAATAGATACCACGAATGTTGTTACACCATAGTATAGTTCAGGCATGCAGTTGCCCATCAAGGCCGTAATGCAGCTATGTCCACATCGCCCAAGCTGGATCACCGCCAATCGCACCCAAGCCTTGAGTATTGTCAGGAATCCCGTCTAGTTCATCTTCAGCTTCCCAAGTTTCGCTTCCCTCCATAAAACTGTCTCGTAGATCTTCTTCGTCCCAGTCATTGCTTTCATCCCGTGCCTCATTTTCTTTATCTTCCGGATCTGAGGCTTTGACTTTGCTGTTGCAGACCCACTCTGTGTTGTCGTTGTTGGTGAGCCAGTCGTCATCATCCTCGATCCAATCTGAGTCATCTGTGCCATCTTTGCCTTGGCCATCACTGCTCCAGCTCGTGTCATTGTTCGCAACTTGTTTCAGTCCCATACCCTCAAGATCATGTGTCTTCTTCCAATGTTGGATGAGGCCCCTCGGAAGAGACTAAATGTCCCTTTTCACACTTTGTATAGTGCACGTGGGGGAGCTTAGAGAAGAAATGGTCATACTTAGGATGCAGGGCTTGTTTGAGAGTTGGAACCTTGCTCCCGGGCATCAGAGCCTTCCAAGGCTTGCGACAAGTGTGACCTTCACATGACTTGAGTACGAACATGAGACCGTCAAGCCGAGTAGCCAGTTTGTGATCTGTCACTCCCAACGTAGTGGGTGTAATGTTGCTAGTCTCGGTGTTATGCTTGAATCCTGAAGCAAACAAGTTCTTCATTTGGTGAGGATCGTTCTTGTAACATTAGCGTTGCTTTAGACCTGGACTCATGCCGACTTACTGTCATGTCGTACAATTCATGATCATGGTTACACCACACAGAGTAGTACAAGCTGTACCCATCTCCAATCAACCTGAGAGCCTTATAGGTATTGTCAACACGGCCAAGATGATCGTGTGGCGGGGCTTTCAAGCTCCAAAACTTGATGTTGGCGTGTTCTTGTTTGATAGCCTTGGTCTTCCCCGGGATATGGATTGGTGATCCATCGGTCTGTTTGCGGCCAGGAACGCCAGCAAGACGAGCGAAGGTAGGGGCCAGATCAATGTGCGCAGTTACTGCGTTGCTCACAGTGCCCTTGGGAAGTCCGGTGCCTCGGATTATCAGCGGAACATTGATATCCTACTCGTAGCCACAGGTTTTGCCTGGCTGCACTGGCTGATATGAAATCCGTTATCAGCAGAATAAAAAATGTAGGTATTTTCGAGTAGTTTGTTCTTCTTGAGCCTAGCAAAAAGCTCGTCAATGATTTCGTCCACGGACTGCAGAGCTTGCAGTCGCCGTCGATAAAAGTGATCGTTCGTCTTGACACTGTCGTTGCCGAGCTTCTCCAACGTTTTGATCCAGCTGGCGCCCGATGCCTAAAGTAATAAGCGCCAGGTGCATCAGAGTTCGGTT
The DNA here is from genome assembly GCA_012931995.1 of Fusarium albosuccineum. NCBI lineage: Eukaryota > Fungi > Ascomycota > Sordariomycetes > Hypocreales > Nectriaceae > Fusarium > Fusarium albosuccineum. Next base: position 16,660 of record JAADYS010000708.1, on the reverse strand, counting down.
TTGAGGGTCCTCAGCTTGTCAGGATTGAAGCGTGCCCGCCTCGGAACCTTTGCATCTGGGAACTTGTGGCGATACTTCTTAGCTGGAGTTGGCGGATAGCTTTTCCCGCCATGGATATCGTTGTGCGGTGCCACTGGGGCTATTGTCAAGAAGAAGGGCTTCTCTTTCTTGATGGCTTGTTTCAGGAAGCCGAATGAATTTTTAGCTACCAAGTCAGTGTTGTAATGGCCTTTGTAGTCCCTGACTGGTCTGTAATCTTTTGACATTTTGGGGTGCTTGTAGTTGTACGCGTGAGGATCGAGAAGAAATTCCTGTCATTAGTCAGTCGGCATATCGATCGAACTTCTATAGTGTGACGAACCGAGCCCGTCCACCCTTTGGAGCAAGGGCGGTTATAGTTCTTGACGCCATGACTGTTCAAGAACTTGCCAACATGATATGTATTGTACCCGTGTTTCTGGAACTAAATTGGCAAGTAGTCGTCGTTGAAACCTTGATCAACGAACTTTGGGTAGCCACCTGAGACAATCAATAGACTCTTCAGTACTATATACTTGGGGGACGTACCGTATGGCGGTTTCAAGTCCGTGACGTTCGTGTTGTGGGCATGCAATCCAGTCCAAATAGTTGCTCGAGCAGGGCAGCATAATGCGACAGTGCAACAGTGATGCTTGTACGTAACACCTTTGTCCATCATGTGGTCCTTGAGATGCGGCATGTAGTCAAGGCTGTCCATCTGGGAGTCTTGGTCGTCTGTTAGGATAAAGATGATGTTGGGCTTGCTAGTGGCGTCGCCGTCTGCCTTGGCAGCAAGACTCAGACCGCCAGCGGTGATTGACATGGCAGTGAGAGCCACAAAGCTAGCGAGACAGACCATCTTTACAAATGTGAAGGGTGACACGGAGTTTGGATGTGCACTTGCACTACTCCAACTGATCCAATGACCCAAGGGCAGATTTCGGTACAGTTCTGTAACATAGAGTATGGGCAGCAATATGGTCGGGCACTGCGGCATTTATAACTAGGGAAGAGAACCAAATCCCATCAAGGGTATCGCCCGCAACTAGATCAGTCACAAGCACAAAAGGTCAACGGTTAGGATGACCGGATGTCGCGACGATCCCGCCCGGAACTCGGATATGGGTTGAGCTAAGCCTCTCGGAAATAGTTTTAGTGTAATGTAGTCGTTAGGCGGTTTGGCGACAGAAACATACTTTCAGGGGTCACTCGCTCGGTTTGGATTGCCCCCTGGAGAGTTCAGGTAGTGACCGCTTTGGGGGGCTTTGACGACTAAGGGGATATTAATAAACGATATCTGCAAGGGGCGGAGGGGTGGTCAGCAACCGCCCCTCTAGGTCAGCCGTCTACACTTGCGACGATCCGAGGCCTTCCCTTGTTTGGCTGCGAGGACCCGTATAAGTAACTGCTCAATACGGCAGCGATATTCACCGTGACTGCGGTGGCAACGGCGAGGACTTTCATCCATGGCTCCGAGAGACCTGGCCATCCCTGGTTTCAATCGGTCGCTTTCCGGACTGCGCCTCGAAGAAACAGGAAGTACGGGACGGCTTGAATAAGAGTGAGGTTGTATAAGGTAGCTTCATTGAGAGGAGAGAGTGTATCTCGCGAGTTAGACAGTAACGTATCTGGACGTGACTAATTCTCACATGCTGAACATCGCCTAATTGAGATATAGAAAGTTGGCAATGATTGAATCTATGAAGCCCAAGAATATTCGGGCTCGCCGCACAATGCCACCTAGGTCAGTGTCGGCAGTTACCTTGGTGAGGCAAAGTTTCTCGTAGTATTTATAAGACCTAAGCTCAAAATAGCCAGACGCTGCGAACCCATCGCTGTTATGGTGATGATTATACACATATATGCATGAACGGGAAGTGAGAGTTTAGTGTCTCACCTACCTACTCATTCCCGACCACTACTGCGTCATCTGTTGATTCGACAGAACGTTGACATAATATCCAGCATATTTGTCATCAAATGTAAGCTGACTATGATAATGCTATGAGGAAATAGTCTAGTTTCCGATGGCAGATTATGGATTCCATCTACAATGATGTTGTGAATCGAACAGAGGATATCTACCGTTGTATTGTCGACAAGACTCCACCGACCTTGTAGGTTGGCTGCTGGTATACCTCTTCTGCCGGTCTGACTGCTTTCGTAGCATATCAGAGTGAATTGAGGGTTCTGTTAAATAAAGTTGTCAGTAAAAATATCATCATATTTTTCAGTGGTCTTCTAGAATATGCTAGATAGTTGCTTTACCATCACAGTACACGAGCTTTGTTTCCACGTAAACGGCTTATCTCGAAAGCCTGGCAATTCTAGTACATTTGGGTTCTATATAAAATCTTGATCCATTGATCTCGCCCCTTGCTGTTGTAACGCCTCGTCCCACAACAATTTTGCTAGACCTTCTTTCGCAAAGTGAGCTGGCCAGACTATGTGAGCCAGCTTGCTCCTTGCAGCCCGCCATGAGCGTGTCTCTGTGGTGTCAGCCCACACGCGGATCTGGCTTGCAAGGACGGACCTCAAGTTATGGATCCGTCTATCACACCCCTCCATCCTAGCATGAGCCAAATGAAAGGCCGTCACGAACAACTTCCAGAACCAAAATTCTTGAGCCATTTGGCTGCGTGGCATGGTTTCTGAGAAGGATCTCTCCAAATCTTGCTGGCTAGAACAAATTATATACCGAAGGAGTCGATCCTCCTCGGGCTGACCCTGATTCCATACGCCGAGGATGCTGGTCAAGTACATGCCTACTACGACCGAGATTCCGATCCAGGAAGATTCAAGATCTGGCCTTGCTTCATCAAGACGTACGGGTCTAGGGGAGCAGGACTCGATGTGGGCGTTGACGACGGCAGAAAACAACCTTGACGGGCCACCCTGATCCCATAATTGATAAGGGAGCTCTTCATTCAGGCTGAAAAGTTGAGGCGAATTTCTCATATCAAACATCTGAGTGATAGCTCTGACACAATTGATAATAGGGGATGCATCGACTGGGTGGAGCTTCTTATGCAAGGAAGATGAGCTGAAAAAGCTCGGGAAAAGGCCCATGGCATCAAAACACAGCCCAGCCCCACCTGCTTCGTACGAGTGCCATTCAGGAACAAGGCGTTCCAATTCTTGCGGGCTTCGGTCCAGCCGTGATCCTGCTGGTGAAGCGAGATAATCATCTAGACGGCTCTTGAGGCCTTGCACCATGTTGTACGCCCTGCAGCGTAAAAGTAATTAGAGAGTGGTACGTATCTAACGCCGTTGTAGACTCACAGAATGAAATATCTGTTGCATAGCTCGTGCGCGATTGCCTGCTGTGCATCTTTAGGTTTCGAGTCTCGTGCCTCCATGTACAGCATCATACCCTTGAGATGGGCCTCTGCGACGTGAAAATTCCCAAAAGTACACTAATAATGTTCAGTACGCATCTGGTTGCCGAGACGTTCGGGGGTAGGCCATACTGACCTCGGAAAAGCAGAGGGTGATGATGTGATCCGCATAAAACGTGACAAAGTCAGCGGGCCTAAGTTGTGTATTAACCAAGCGCACCGCTTGGTACTTGTGGAAGAGAAATGTTTGTTCGAAACTGCCTAGACCACCGAATTTCCACGCAAATTGGAAGGCTGCAATGAGGAGAATGTTGCGGAGACCGCATGGGTCACTGATGGCAGCGGCTACACTAACAATCTGATGAGTCTGTGATACCTATATGGTGGTGCTAGTTTGACGTACGAGTTGCTGGAGGGGTCTCTAGCTGATGGGTCTGGGACAAGAGCGACTTGAGAGACTGATGGATGAGGGTCAGAGAGACGGAAAATGGTTCAGTATTTTCTTGAGGAATTATTTACTAACAATAATGAAGAAGACGCCTGGATTGAAGAGGCATTTCAATTGGCAAATCGTAGACAGGGTCTAATGCGCGCCCCGGAGAACAGTGAGAAGTGGTCAATGGTGCACGTCCTGGCGCTAGAGCTACGGTGCTGAGGGCGCTAGATTCTGGTGGTGGGGGACGCTGCGGCTGGGCTGACCACGGCGAGTGTTCCCCTGGTCGTCTCCATGCCGTTTTTTCTCGCCTCGGTAACTTGACAGACTCATACAGGCACATGTGGGATGTACTCGTACAATTATAACTTGGGATAGCAAAGTTAGTGTGATATTGGTTGCGATGGTGCAAAGCTCCAGGTTTGCTCAAGACGCGGGGTCTTGACGGGACCAAGTCGGGAGCAGTTTGGAACACGTCAATAATCAAGTCACTCACCACGCGGGACGTTCTTCGTCACATCGTATGTGTCGCTGCCTGCAAATAGTGCAGCCAGTCTTGCTTCTCTCCGAGAATTGTTTTCTCCGTGGTGCAGAGCGCGTATGACCACTCATTTTGTCGGCAACAGAGAGGGAAAGCGCTAGGAATTATCCAAGGAACCTGGGGATTAACACAAGACTGGGCATTAAATAGGGCTGTAAGGCTGAGCTTGCCTGTTTCAGGGTGACCAGGGTACCAGTGACCTAAACTAGGTAAGATCACCGTGGCGCATGTCGGAGACATTTCAGCGCATGCCGGAGACATTTCAATCCATGTGGGCTCAGCTGCTATAGCCTATCAATTCCTGCAAGTGACTGGTTGTCCAGAAATTAGTCAGAACGTGCGCCCTGTAAGCTTATTTTCCCTTCAGCTGGCTCTGGTATCAAAGTCTGATTCGATTACATGCTGTTTCAGAGATACTATGAGTCAGCCGCCAAATATGTAAACGTAGATCGCTGCAACTCTTCCATTAACTATTCATGGAGTGTCTTGCCGACGGGACTGTATCAACTTCAAGTAACGTTACTCGAGCACTGCGCATTCAATCACTCTTACCTCCAGAGACTCATTCGCAGCAGCCCCGCGGGCGGTGTGATGAAAGGATTGGGAAGCTTTTGCAGCTGTCACGAAAACAACAGAAATCTTAGCATTCTGGGGAATTGGCCGCATGTTCGGAAGGCGACATTCAAGCATCGTTAGTATTGCTGGAGTGTGTTTCAGAATAGACGCATGAAAATTGCGATTAAGTACCGGGTTGCCCAAAGCGTTATCTTTGTGCTCACGCATGTTGTTCGTGGCATAGACTTTCCCTGGTCGCCATTCTCGCTCAAGTACGTTGAAATAGCTGACGCTGTGGCTGTGATGGATGAGATTCATGGTGGGCTATGCAAGTAAGTGAACGACAAGAGCGCTTACCCGCTACTGAGCGTAAAGAACTACAACATCGCTATTACTTGCTTGCCGGAAGATTTGAAAATATTGATTGCATCCCTAGAAGGACTCGACCCATGACTTATGTGAACCTACAAGGGACTGCGGTGAACCCAATACATCAGCATGATTACATATAGTAAATTCTTCAACAGTTTCATAGATCTTAGCTCGCTAACTACGAACAAAACTTGTTTACAAGAACCCTTATCCGCATTGTCTGCTCACCAGGGTACGTGACCCCTCCGCTTCGCTCAGTGTCATGCTCCACAACATTGCCCACATAAACCTCAACCTCTAAAGCATCCATCAATGCCATGATTCTAGATGCCAAAATCGTACGAGAGAGGCCAGTCTAAAATTCTTATCGCTGTGGTTCCTAGGGGGCAGGACAACCATTAGTGGACCCAGCCTCGACGAAATAATTCGCGCCAGGGACAAGTCCAAACCCCGATCAAATCTAAGAGGATCAGATGCTTCGTGATAACAACCACAGATCGCGGCTTTTTGAGATGATCAGTGTTTTGAAATGCATAATGAGTGAGTGGTCCTGAGGAAATAGAAGGGTTCTTAACCCTAACCGCAACTCGTACTTTGCCAGCGTCTGGTGTTAATCAAGGGACAGCTACCGCTATCCAGCCTCATTTCCTAAAAGTACCCTGATGGGATCTGCTTTACATATCGTCAGAATTCAACACTTAGTCTTCCTCGGCATAGATTTGCCGCCTTGCTCTTTAGACGTCAGAAGTTCGCGATCAATGGGGTAGGTATGTAAATGTGTATGAATGTGTACAGTACTTCTGGTCCGGCGGGCCATCGGCCCCGAAACTTCCCTCACTGGGGCATAGCGTGGGCTGAGCTAGAGATCTTTGCAACACTTGAATGTGACATAGGTCGCAGTGGTCGGGCCTTTTACTATTCGTGGCAAAGTTCTCGTTACCTATGATCCGAGGTGACTCGGGCGACAGTCGAGGCATTGAACAGCCCTGCTCCCATTCTATTTATCAATAGTGAAGTATTGGAGCAGAGGTAAGCTTATGGACAAAGGGTCTGTATGATAATCGTCCTGTTCTCGAAGTAGACGGCTGGAACCTTTGGTCATGGTCGTTCAGGGGTTTACGCGCGACAATCAACGACGGTATCCACCTAGATATGAAAATAGCTCGTCGCACCGTAGGCAGTGCTCACTGCAAGTCAATCCTTTGCAATGATGATTATCAAAACCAACCAATTGACGGAGATTTTCTTGGTAAGGCTCAGATGCAGCCTCATATGAAACCTGTTCGACCAACGTCATGGGCGTGTCAGTGCATGCGCTAGCGAGCGTTAGTCGTCTAGCTGTCCAGAAACGGTCTAGCGCCGGCACTTGGAACCCCTTAAACACCAAGAGACCAGCCCAGCCTATTATGCATAGGGAGTACCTAGATTATCTCTTTGGTGCCGGTAGATGTTTGGGGTTATATGGGAGGCCGTTGCTACAAGGTAGGCAAATCAATACGAAATCAAAATAAGGCGTCAACAGATGAAAGTCCCATTCCGATTAGCATTGCTCCATGCCGCCATGCTCTAATAAATAATGAGAGTAATGACAGTGCGTAGGCCCCGTTTCCTGCCTTATCTTGTTGCTTCATAAAGACTAACGGCAGCCCGAGCAGCAATTTCTGACGGTACCTTGTCTCATGCATAGTACCATCCGTCGGATATCGGTCATCTTGTGCGATGAGTCGACGACTGAGCCAATGTCACAACAGTTCTCTACCACTTCGGCGGTTTCGATGACCCACACAAGAATTGCTCCCTCGTCTCACGTTGGATTTCTATGGGCTGACGTGAGGAAGTGCTAATACATATGCGCACCTCTGAGTATAACATGGGATGTATAAAAGATCCAAGATATAAAAGGACCTGTATACTCGCTGAAATTCTTCCTCGAGGGTCCAGTATCTTACCCAGTTGCACAATCGGCATAATAAATCTTCACAACGGCAACCTATACAATGACTTCTCTCGGAGCAATGCGCTTCTTCTTTCTTTTCTCCTTCATCACTCCTCTTCTAGCAAGGGGTTTGACCAACACGACTGCCTACGACCTAGATCTCGGTGAAGGGCTTTACGTCTTTGACCAGGATGGCATACTCGACGAGTTTATCCCCAACGGCGACGTGACCCCAGAAACACCAGAGGTAGAGGCAACACCCACGAGCCCTGTTGATGTCAGCAATACCTTGTCTGCCCGAGATACTACCTTTGACTGCTTCTCGGCGCACTTCAAGCCAAGAGACAGAAAATCGGCAGTTGACAATTTAGTCGCCCACTTTCACAGACATCCTCATCTCAAGGCACACCATTGGTACAGATGGCGCGTTGTAAGTAACTTGAAAACTCCAATGCGGAACATGAATCTGTTTGCGTACTGACTTGTACAATGCAGGGGACCGCGGTTGCTTATGTTTGTAACCACAAAGACAAGCGTGTCATCATCCGTGCAAATTCAATCCCTATTCATCAACAGAACTTGAATGTTCAGTGCGGCCCCGGAATTGCAGGTCGAACCGATTTTGATGGTACGCCTTAGTGTCTCGTTACGACATGGGCTTCATGAACAACAGCTGATAAGTAACAGACGATATCAGTTTTGGTCGTACCCGACGTGGGAAACCGTTTTGAAATTAGTTGAACACTAACTGCTGTAGTACGAATTGGGAGCTCGCCTTTACCTTTGAATCCTAGAGTCAGAGTCTATAGGTCAGGGAGATTGGGTTTAGATTTCGATGAACGTTGAAATAAGAGCTATTAAGGGACACATAAATTGCAGGTCTTAAAAAGACACTTTTGGACGTTCTTTAACCATGGAAACTAGATGAGGCTGGATATATTAGTAAACAGAGCTATCTGAGGCCTTTTCTTAAGAATACGACGCTTTGAAGTTATGTTATAGTAAGGATGAAGTAATCAACCATCGCTGAACTCCTACTTTACTCATCTCGCTCGCACATTGACGACAGCGGCAGGTAACGTAGTCCATAAAAGTTGAGCAACTTATTGTGTAGGCTACCTGAAACTGTAGTAGCGGCTGGGGACTGCTTGCAGATGGAGCCTTACCTCACCGCAGTTTAGTGCCGACGTTGCCAACAGTCTCAGCCGAGTCAGACGGCCAAATCTCGTCCCGATGTTCAGAATTAAAAGGTTGTGCATGCCACAAATTATTTTCCGTTCTATAAAGAGACAGAGCCTGTCAATATAAGTCTAGAGAGTCGTCTAGGCCATCGTCTCGACAAAAAACATGGCCACAACAACAACAAAGCTGTGTCGATGGTGCAAGCAGATCAATTTCGAGGCTATCCTCACCCCTCGTACATGGGATGAGGACACTGGGAGAATGGTTGCCCCCTTGCGGCCCGAGTATAGCGGTAACGGCCGGTCTCCATCGTTGCAATGGACTCATTTTGGGAAGACAAACCGCACAGGGCCACCCGACGGCTATCTTCCTCAAATTCGCACCGCTAGATACGACGAATTGAGCGACTCTGACTCTGACGCTGACCTTGGCCCGCCCCAGAACAAACCCTCTGAAGGGAGACAAGGTATAAGGGACGAGGGCGAGCAAGGGTGCCCGCTGAACGACCTGGACGATGTTGGGAGCGAAAGTGGAAGTGAAGGTAGCGACGACGAGTCTGTTTCCACCTGGAGCAACAATAGCCACTACACCGAAATCCAACGAATTGACTTGGAAAAGCAAGCTCAAGGGAATTGGGACTACCGACATGGCCACTTGTACTATCTGGGGTCCATATGGGACGTGAGATCGCGGCGACGAGAATGCGACCTGTGCCGGAGCCTCTGGCGCATAACCTGCGCGTACCCGGCTGTCAAGAGCGAGTATCTGACAAACAGTCAGTGCATACTGAAGCTTATGAACATGGATGCGAGGAGGTCGGATCAGCCCGACAAGGCGGTCTGCGTGCTGAATCTGTTGTACATGTTTGGGTATAAACTGGGCGATCCAAGACAAGGAGGTTGGGAGGTGAAATTCAGTACCGTCATCCAGGGACAGCACAGAGATGTTTGTGAGCTACGCGAGCAGACTACACGCGACCAGGTGATTCCATTCCAAGACCGACTTTTCGGAGAGGCGCGCCCCCGGGCTGATGTGTGCGATTTCCGTCTCTTCCGCGACTGGCTGAAGACGTGCGAGACAAAGCACAACCACCCCAACCCGGATCTCGCAGGCAACATGACGATTCGGCTCATTGAAGTACGGCAGAAATGTCTTGTCCATTGGCAGGGACCTACATCGGAGGCGCCTCGGTTTGTTGCCCTCAGTTACATGTGGGGGAAAGACAAACAAACCGTTGTGCTCTACAAGGATCGGTTGTCCGAGTTCGAGAAACCCGGTTTCTTGATCCAAAATTTGGACAGAACCATTCAAGACGCCATCGAGGTAGTTGCCAGGATCGGCGAGACTTTCATCTGGGTCGACGCACTGTGCATTCTACAGGACAGCCCCGAGGACAAACGAGTTCAGATCCCCCAGATGCATCACATTTACAGCAAGGCTGTGCTCGTCATTGTCGCAGCGCACGGCAACAGCGCCGGCGCTGGCCTGCCAGGCGTGGCGCCGAAAAGTCGAAAAGTGCCCCGTGTCTTGCTGGACCTGGTGCGAGGAAACCCACTGGGAGTCCGACACGATGGACTTCACCGGTTGGAGGGGTATTCTCGACCCAACGCCAATTGACGTGTGGCTAGATAGACTCGATCGTAGAGCGTACGACTATACTTACCGAGACGAAGAAAAACCGGAGCCGTCACGCAACTCATACGCTACACTCATCAAGAACTACCTGGAGAGGAACCTTACGCACGATACGGACATCCTCGACGCCTGCTCGGGGGTCCTCTCCAAGATTAGGGAGACGGAACAGACCGACTTCTTCTTTGGCTTGCGAACTAAGCTCTTCGGGAACGACTTGCTGTTCAACTACAATAGCCATGCTGCCCGCAGATTCCCAGACCAAGACAAACCTGGAGCTGGAACTCGCGCCAAGTTCCCTACGTGGTCATGGACAGCCTGGAAGGGGAGCGTTGAAATTGCAAACGTGGCGCGGAATAACAGCCACGATCCAGTGGAAAATCTAGTTCCTTGTGACGGCGTCAAGTGTTATCGGATGCGAGTTGGGCAACACGGAAAAAAGAGCCTTGAGGTTATTAACGAGGATGGTGGATGGCGCTTCGAAGAAGGATATGTTCGGAGTAGTGAGGGTATCTTTGATCCCACCGAGCTTGGCAACCCTGAGCCACACGCCCAGTTCCATGGCGAGAGTGGTGGCGCAGAGACTACTACCACTACAGCAGACTCGTCCGCAGTAGATATCCCCCCATACTCGCAGGACTTGACGTTGCTCTCACTGTCGCACCACTCAGCTTACCCTCATGTTCTGCCTGACTTTCACGTCGTCTTCGCAACCTTCTCGTGCCTCGTGGTGGTGCGTACCCAAGCCTACAAGGAGGAACGCAGGAAACACATCCCTGGATTAGTCTTCCGGAGCTGGGGCCGCAGGGAGGTGTATGCTTGCCGAAGGAAGAGTCTTGGTACAGAGCCCGAGACAACATCGCAAGATGTTCCTGGTACAGATGTAGGAGAGAGCAGCATCCCAAGGCCACTCCCTCGAAGCCTACAGCAGGGCCCCTACCTGAGCTACCTACCGCCAACCAGAACTTACGAAGAGCTGCTTGCCATACGAGACGGCGTATACAGGCTTTTGTTCATGAACAACAACCAGCTGCCCATGTGGGGCCATTTGCTGTGCAAACCAAAGTCTTCATCAGCTCTGGAGGATGGGTCCAACTGAGACGGTCAGATTCTAGAGCGCGTGTCGTGAGTAACGGGGCCAGTAAACATCCTCGAGAGAGCCCAGCAGAAGAAGTATGGCGCGGAATGGGGAATCCATGTCCTTGGGTAGTAGATTAGCACTAGAACCCCTGGCGCCCGCCATGACTACTTAGGTAGTTGTAGTCGTCCCAACAGAATAGTATTGTGAATCTATTTTCCGAGGACTTCTGGCTTCTGGCCGCCCTCACTTTGCGTCACAGCCGATTCGTAGATGACGAGGGCAAGAGAGGATACGACTTGCCTTCATGTGTTCCCAACTTTCCTCGAAGCTTTGCAACACGCACGATTAGGCCTGTATAAGTTAGTCAGTGTCTGTTTGTCCTAGTAGTCTTTGTTACGACCATCATTGACATCAGTACAGCATTGACTCCTTCCGAGGACTCATACCTTAGCTTTGCCCTGTCCATGACTCGAATGATTGGTTCTTTCATCAAGGCAGAACATCACCGAGACCCATTCTCGAGCCTTGCCGGGGCATCTGGTGCCGGGAATTTTACCACGGGCGTTCGGGAGGCACCCGCAGGGCCTGCAAGCATCCGAGTGCTACAATACCTCTTAAACCAGTCAGGTGGTAAAATGAACCGACACGCATGCAGACCAACACTGTGTTTACGGCTTTCTGAAACAGCCCCTCTATCACATAGTATCTGAGCATATGACAACTGGTGTAATCTTACCTATGCTCTATATACATTCAGTCAGCTCTGTGCTTAAATCTCCAGTTTTGAGGTTGAGATTCACAGCTTGGAGATAGGCTGTGCGCCATAATGAGAGAATCTGGAGGATATTTATCTGAGTGATTCACACGGGGTCTCCTGTCTATAAAGAGGCTGATTTCCTGCTCGTGGACTTGAATATCCGCTAATCTGGTTCTCAGGCCGTTTCCCATCGTTCATAAAGAGCCTTGCATCAACCTCTTAAGAAGCGACACTAAACCGAACCATCAAGAACACGATGGAGGTGGCCAAAGGGACGCCTAAAGAGGCCAAGGATCAAGAAACCCATGATCTAGCACCAACAGCCATTGGCCTGCTAACCCGCCAGCCCCTCTTCACTCAACAGGAGGAGAAATTTGCCTGTGGTTTCCTGATGGATGGTGGGTACGCTTATCCCAGGCTCCAAACTGCACTGTTAACAGAAATCGGAAACATAGATGGTGAAGTCAGGCCTTGGCCATGCCCGAGGGGTGCAAAGTGTAGAACTGTCGGGTCCATGTTTGGCTGTGAGACTGCCGTATTCTCACACTGCTGGCCTTCCAGTCTGCCATGTCCCAAAACTGACGGCCGGGAGATGTGCTGGTTAGTGGCCTCTACGATGTACACTCCTTCTAAATGACCACTGATATATTCTCTTTAGCGGCTGGGACAATTTCCCGTACTGCGTCACCGGTATTAAACATTTCTCGACAGTCGATATCACGGGATATGCGTGTGGTGATACCCAGGCTAATTATCCTGTGTACGATCGTGGTGACCCAGCCTTGACGGCGGTGGAAGACGTATCTTCGACTGCTATCGAGTCAAACCTCCCAGTTGTCACTAATACGGCGACGGTGACTAGAGACCCGACAACTTCGACGGATGGGCATCACCTTCCGACCATTAACGTGTCAAACCTCCTGCCCGTCACGCAGACAGTGTTAATCACTGGGAGCCAGAGCCAGAGCCAGGCAGCGGCGACGGAAACCAATGGATACAAACATGTTTCTGGGCCACCTGTCGGGGCGATAGTCGGAGGTGCTGTTGGAGGGTTTGCTCTCCTTACTCTCGTGGCATTTGGCATCTGGTATGCCCGCTTCCTGAGCCGTAGAGCTGCGGCAGACAGCGCCCAAGACAACATTCGGCTCCATCGTCTAGCCCAGGCTTCAGTGACCCGGCCAGTTGAGCCGGTGAGGGTCGAGTATCACTATCCAGCTAGTCCGAGGAGCAGGGCCACCGATGTGCCGGCGCCCGAATATGCTTGGGCGGAGAGCCCGGAGCCCGTGGCAGGCTCGAGCTCGCGCGGTCATGGAAAGCTTTGAGGTTCACTACTTGTTGAGCTTGTGAGGCTGGCAGGCTTTTGGGGCGCTGCTCAGGTACTTGGAAGGACTGTCGATTCTCTTTGTGATTGTAGGAGGAATTGCATCTGAGGCAAGGGGGTATTTTACTTTGGCGAAGTGGCAAGGAGGACTGATGTTGAAGTTTGTTGGAAACAAATTGAATAATCGTGAAGGAGATACGTTTTGAAAGTTGGTAAAGAATAGGGGCTAGTGATTAAAGAAACTCGAAACATATTGGGCCTGGGTAGACAGCTTATGAACCTCATTGTGCACCCATCAGCTCGACTGTAGCCCCAAGCCGCATACCAATCTCCAAGAATGAAACGCTAGTAGATACAAAACTCCTCTTCCATAGGGTCATTTTCAAGGTACTCACCCTGCATGATCCCATCAACGTAGGCATCCCCACGAAAATAGAAACCTCCATTAGGCCGCTCTCGCAAGATGATGGGCGAATCAACGCTCCAGATCAAAGTGACGATATCTCCAGTCTCCATACCCACATGGCCAAGTCCAAGCATCCCTTTACTTGTTTTGAACAATGTCCGGTTCCTGTTCTGAGCACCCAAAGTCCACCTCCAACGGCTTGCAAACAACGCAACCTTCTCGTCACTGACAGCCTGAGAGGTCGAGCCAAAGCCGCTCAAGAGAGGACCATAGTGGATAAATTCGACCTCATGGTCTGTCAAACTCCCAGCATCCACATGTTGTATACGCATTATCTTGCGGCACAACGCACGTGTCTCGTTACTAATGGATACACGCGTTTGTCTGGGAACATGGATGTTCTTGTCAAATGTGTTGCGCATGACGGTCCGCCAGACATAATCCTCCCCAGGACCGGACTCGGATCCTAATCCTGTAAATGCAGCAATGGATTGAAACCAACTGTCTGCATCTTCAAGTACAGATGCTGAATAAGGAGTTGTTTGAACCCATTCCGGCGGGTCCATGACTTGTGTTATTACATCTACTCGGCACCCAAAGCGGTGAAGGACGTTTTTATCCTTTTCAACACTTAGCGCGGGTATTTGTGCAGAGAGACCGTCGGCAGCGTTGAATGTTCGGCGATGATTGATAGGGTAAACTTGAACACCATACATTCCAATCTCCCGCCAGTCAGGGACCCAGGTAGGTAAATGCCCGTTGATCTCTCTAGGCATGCAGCAGTCCAGGCGAAAGAAGTTGTGATGTTCATCTCCGGAAGAAATCAAGGCTCTGGTCAGTATTGTGAAGACATCGGCAGTCGACTTGCTATAGTCTACACAGATCCCTTGAGTTTGTTCCTCGTCCAATATGCCAAGAAGCCCAAAAAGGATATCCCTAGAGTCTGTTGCTGTATAGTGAGGGCGTTCTGATGCCCCTGAACCTTCCCAGAGAATGTCTACTAGGCGCATAGGTTTCCCTGAGGGATGTTGCTGAAGATACCGACGTATATCCAAGGACTTGATTCGATAGAGAGTGCCTGGCAAGGCAGCACCAAAACCAGCCCATTCTTGACGTATCAGAGATGGAAGTAGGTCTATGCAGTACCATATGGCTATGAAGGTTGCATCAAAAACTTCCAGTGGCAAGCTCTTTGTGCCAACTACAACAAGTGGTTCTTTTGCAAGAACCACCTCTTGAATGACCCATATTCGATGCCAGTAGTCTCTTCGCAAGATGTTGGTAATGCCGGCCTTTAAAGGAGATTGCACTAGTAGAGCATCCTCATTCAACAGGTCGTAGATAAAGCGGCCCAATTTCGATTCTGATGGCGTATTTCCGCAAGCTTCTCGAGAAGCCCGCTCTTCGATATGAGAGGCGGTTTCTTCTTTGATTGATCTTTTCTTCCATAAGATCGTGGCATCGCAAGACTTTGCCCTGGGCCCAACACGGGAGATGAAATCCATCGCCAAATCGCTCTCGACGGTTCCGGTTCCCAGCCATAGGTAGACAGTCTTTGCGCGGCCAAAGATCTCCCGCATTTCCATGATCTGCCAAGCTTTTTCGAGATCATTTGACTGTTCAATACATATCGCATCGATCCAGAGCCAGGACGTGATGCCATCTCGCCGAAACTGTTGTAGAGCCTCGTAGAGGTTTTGTGTGATCTTAAATGGAGATCCGTTCATCTCAATCTCAATAGAGGCAGCGGTACTGCCCCAGGTATATGAAACTGCGGAATACGAGATTACATCGTTTAATGACACATGTTGAAGTTCGAGCGAGATCGGTCCAGTGTCGTCAAATGGCCCGGTCGCGGCACAAGTGAATCGGAGAAGTCTAATCTCGCGATCTCCCTGGATTAAGGGTCTGTAGGTAAACATTGTGGTCTGTTAGTAATTATTGAGTTTCCTTAAAACATAGACTCCTGGGCCTGAGATTTTGGACGTGGGAGGCAGCCATGATGTTGACCAAGGTCTGGCATTATTAGGCAACAACGTGGGCTGTGTCAATCCGAGCACGTGACGCTCAGTGGGCCGCGCCTCGTCAAGCAGGCTGGGGTAGAAATTTCACTTCTAATAAGCGTATCTTAAGCGGCTGTATCCTGTATATATATAGAGTGCTAGCAAAAGTCTTAGTACAGCTTTACCAAATCCCAGTCTAACTAACTTCACCAAATCCCAACCAATGTCGCCTAGTTCCAACCAACTTCTACCAATTTCACCAAATGCCAACCGAGCTGGTCTATTTATAGTATTAGTAGGTTGATACTAACAGCACCTAAAACACACGGGCCATACGAGTTAAACTGTCAAGGGCACAGGTAGGGGGTCATGTAGATGTACGAAGGAGAGACATTGATTGAGACAGA